>VDFB02124010.1:0-46668 GCA_007258455.2 Sequoia sempervirens | reverse complement strand
TTGATAAAATGCTTTGGTAGACATGTATGAAAAATGTGGTAGCATAGAAAAGGCAGTGAATTGTATGAAAAAATGCCTCAAAGAAATGTGGTCTCATGGAATGTAATGTATGTGAACCTTAATAAGAATGGACTCTTGAATGTAATGTATGTGAACCTTAATTTGACACACTACAAAAATGCCTCGTAAAAAAGTGACGGGAAACAGTATAACACAATACGTGAATGTTTGGCAGAGATATAAAAAGGTAAAAAACATGCCATAATTTTTATCATTCTTCCAATTGAATAATCTCACACTTTCTTTCTTTTTTATTTGTCTATAGTCAATATGAGATTTACCTTCTCAACAAACATTATACAATGCTTCTCATACCATTTTGCATTAATTTTAGCTTCTTTTGGAAAAAAAACAACTGCCCACTTCATTATAGGAGTTCAAAAAACTAAATAATGTCAAATTTAAATTCATTCAAGAGATCTTTAAATCACATGTATTCTCAAATTGAGTGTTCAACATGCAGCTAGAATGCAAAATTTGACCTAAAGCTTCCATATAACCACTATAAGCTCAACATTAAAAAATGGTGATAAAATTTGGTGAAGTTGCCAAAGGCAACCAAATTTAACACTAAGATAGATGGATTACCAATTGTAATTCATAAGTTCTATTAAAATACAATTTTTTTAATCTATAACATGTTATTGATCATAACTTTAAACCATTTTAAAATAATTATAAATTCCAATTTCAAGTTTCAAAGAATAAAGACATGCACACAAGGAAAAAATTAGATTGAATATCAATTCTTATATATAAAAATATAGAATAATTATGTTTGTGCATATAAAAATTTGGCATAGATTCCTACTCAAAACAAGTTTTACAAAATGTGGCATATATGCCATCTCAAGATCTATCAACCCAAAATGTATCAATATCTAGAAAATCCTAATCTTGTGTTGTATCATCAAAATCAAGCCTCCTCAAAGAACTCGGTGGCTTTGAAGTTTCCTACACAATAAAAATTCAAACCACAAATTATATTAATTATGTGAATGGATGACAAGATAGACTACTAAACAGAAACTTATATACTATAATTTAGAAATTATCAATTTAACATCAAAATAACTATATTGAACTATAATATATCAAAAATGCAATTTGTGTACTTCAAGTCTTGCTCTTTTTTCTACAACATTTTTTACATATGATTGTCCTATAGGACAATTAGTAGTCCTCGTAGATCGAAATGGTCCCAGATACATCACATTGTTGAATCGAGCAGAGGACTACACTAGGTAAAATAAAATTGAGAAAAATTAATATATAATTGTTGAAAAATAATCATATTTACTAAATATATATCTACTCCTATCTAAATGTATATATCTTCAATATTAAACAAACACATACCTATTTTGATGGTTGTACACTTGTTGTAGACGGGCTCATCATGGATGAACCAACTAAGATAGTTTCCTATATAAAAATGACAAGAATGTAACACAATTTAAATGCACATTGATGAAAGAGATGGATTCATACTCTTCAAATCTGAAATCAAACACTTCATACACTCTAAACTCTCTCCAAAATCTCTCACAACAAGAACTTAAAACATAAATAAAGAACTTGCAAATTAAACTCCACAATTTGTTTGCAGAAGAAAACATTAAATTACCCAGTTAATGAAAGCTAATTACAACTTAATTTGCAGTCATCATTAGACTGATGAGAAGCAAATAAATCCTTACAACATCTAATATGCTAATGGGAAAACATTCAAACACAATCCATGCTCAATCTTGTGAGATTTTTCAAACATATCCTCATTCTAACACCAACTCCACATGTAACTCCTATAACTTCTACCTATTCATTTGAAAACTTAATGGACTAATATAAATCAGTTTCAACCTACAAAAAATGTCCATGAGTCTTCTGCCAAGAATGATATGCTCCTCTTTATGTCTCCTTTTCTCCTCAAACTTGTGTTGCTCAAGAATGGGTTTTTCCTGTTTTACTCCTCCCAATCATGAAATTAAATTTACATGCTTTATTTGGATGTCTCCAATATGGCACAACCCATACTTTTTCTGCACATGGAAAACATCAAAAATTAATTAAAAATCATTTAAAACTCATTTCTAGTAGCCTTGTCAAAGATAGGATGTTCTAGATTTTTTCTTCCTTCTTTATCTCCTAAAAAAAAAATCCAAGGCAAGTCTTGAGCATCCATTTCCCACTCCCTACTTTTTATGGATCAAAATTTAATGTTTCTGAAACTCTCTTATCCATTTCCAACACCTCATAGTGGTTTTTAATTATTTTTCTATTTAAATTCTTTCAAATCTGTTTTTTCTTACCACTAGCTCAACCTTGTCAAAGTTGTGTAATTTAATTTATGTTTAAATATTTCGATAAATAATTTACACCCTCAACATAATCCAAGCTTAAAATAAATTTATTTTAAAATTCAAAGAGTTTAGACAAAATTCTCATCTCTTGTTGACAAGATTGCTAGTCACCATGGGATGCTCCCCTGATAAGACACCTCCATGAATTTGCACCATCTCCAGAACTAATTTCACCCCTTCCACCATGTCTCCTCCATGAAATTTCACTATTTCAACACCTTCTGTAAGACATAACATCACTACAATTTTATTTTTTTCACTCAAAATAGTATTAGTACCATTATAAAGAGACTTATTTTCCACTTTCCCTAATAAGGAATCATAGTCACAAATAAAAACATCTTCATCTCCACTTTTCTCTAACAAAGATTTATTATAAAACTCTTCATTTACCTTCACTTTACACTCTTCAAATTCAACTTTGTCAAATTGATCTATTGCTACAATAAAGTCTTCATCAAAGAAAACATTAAAATCTGATTTTACCTCACCTTCTGTTGCAACCTTTGTCTCACTTGAGATTAACCCATCCCACTCTCTTTCAACTGCTGCCATCTGCATCAATAAATCATCCCCTTCACTTTCTTCTATGTCCTTCAAAGGACACTCTTTTTCTACAAATTCATTATAATCACATTCATCTTCATAACAATATTTATCAAAATTAAATTTTACCTAAATATCCTCCATTGTTGCAACTTTTGCTTCCCCAACAATAAGTTGATCCCATTCTCTTTTATCTGAATAAGTAAATCATCCTTCTCAACTCCATACATGTTCTCTAAAGAACTCTCTTTTGCTTATGCAATCTTTGTAGTCTCATCCTCCATGTATTCCAATTGGCATCCCTCAACTTCATGTTCTTCAATCTTTTCATACTCATCCTCTTCCTCTTCCTCAATGTCACATGCATTACACTCTATTGCATCATCTTTCTTTCATGCATTCAAAACATCATTATAAAGATAATAAAAATTACCTTCAACTCTTTTATTCTCTTGTTTCCTCCTCTCAATCTCTACTCTTATTTCATCTATCTGCTATTGCATTTTTATCATTTCTCTTTCTCTAATTTTTCAAAGCCTCTCTCTGATTTCCTCTAGTCTAGGAATTCTTAGAATCCATCTAATGACAATTTTTTTTTTCCTCTTTCTCTTTTCCATTTTCAAGACCTCACAATGCCTTAACAACATAAATATTCAAACTCTTGAGTTTTACTTATGTAAACTGCCTCCTTCGATGATTTGTTTACAAAAACCTCTTCCAATATTTACCAATATTATTACAAACTACCTCATTCATCAATATATTTACAATCATGGGAACCTCAAATCCTTGAATCCTCTAAAAAAAATTCTTACTACTTGTACATTCATCTACAAGAAAAATCCACGCATTCTCCACCCTTAGGTCTTGGTGCAAAATGCCTCACGTTCGATGCTTTGTTTGCACACTCAGGAACTCTTGCTTGGTAACACTAATGAAAGAGAATACCCTTCAAATATAAAATCAAACACTTCATACACTCTAAACCCTCTCCAAAATATCTCACAACAAAAACTTAAAACATAAATAAAGAACTTGCAAATTAAACTCCACAATTTGTTTGCACAAGAAAACATTAAATTACCCAATTAAAGAAAGATAATTACAACTTAATTTGCAGTCGTCATTGGACTGATGAGAAGAAAATAAATCCTTGAAACATCTAATATACTAATGGGAAAACATTCAAACACAATCCATGCTCAATCTTGTGAGGTTTTCCAAACATATCCTCATTCCAACACCTCAACTCCACCTGTAACTCTTGTAAATTCTATCTATTCACCTAAAAACTTAATGGACTGATATAAATTAGTCTCAAACTGCAAAAAAATTTCCATGAGGCTTCCCCCAAGAATGTTATGCCTCCTCTTTTTGTCTCCTTTTCATCTCAAACTTTTGTTGCTCAAGAATGGGTTTTTCCTATTTTACTCCTCTCGATCATGAAATTAAATTTACATGCTTTATTTGGGAATCTTCAATATGGCATGAATCATTCTATTGATGCACATGAAAACCTTCAAAAATTAATTAAAAATCATTTATAACTCATTTCTAGAAGCCTTGTCAAAGATAGGATGTTCCATATTTTTTCTTCCTTCTTTATCTCCTAAAAAAGAAAAAATCCAAGGCAAGTCTTGAGCATTCATTTCCCACTCCCTACTTTTTAGGGATCAAAATTTAATGTTTTTGAAACTCCCTTATCCATTTCCAACACCTCATAGTGGTTTTTAATTATTTTGTCATGTAAATGCTTTCAAATCTGCTTTTTGCTTTATACCCCACTAGTCAACTTGTCAAAGTTGCAAAGGAATTTAATTGAAAAGTTTAAATATTTGAAGATAAATAATTTTACACTCCTCAACATGTAATCTAGGCCAAAATAAATTTATTTCAACAATCCAAAATTTTACCTCTATTTGTTGGTATAGGATTGCTAGTCACCATGGATGCTCCTACATCACACATGTATATATAATCATAATGTCAAGAATATAAAAAATATACTTGTTGTGATGTTTCTTCCAATGTGTCAACATCAGTCATCATGGCTATAAAAGTACTAGGCTGCTGCATAAAAAGAAAAGAATACATTAGACTATCAGTCTATGTACATGTATTTAAACATAATAGATTTTAAAAATTAACATCTATTTAATAACTTAAATGATACCATATACTAACTCTCTAGGCCAAATGAAATGGACGATTGAGTAGCCTCCTGGACTTGTGAAATTTGATCCTTTGTCAGCAACTGTTAAAGATTCTGGCACATAAATATATATTAGTACTAATATCTCTTATTAAATATGAGAGAAAAGATAAAATGCACTATGAAATTACTATAAGTCTTATCAGTGCCTCCAGATCATTTCTTCCACCTAATGTCTCTCCTAGAAATTATCCACTATGTGCTCTCTAATCTCCTACATCCCTCATATCATGGACCTCATAGTTGGATGTGTCCATTGGAGCCTCAATGGACTATGGAAGAGGACCCAAACATATGTTGTGGCACATAATGCAATAATGGGGCACATAATTATGTGCCAAAGAGGAGGGTGTACTAGTAGCAACTGATGCAACAGGTGCATCACCATCATGCAACTACACAACATGTGAGCTTTGTGTGATCAAATGGTTACTCAATGCATGTATGGCCAAAATACTTTGATTTCCTACATCTACAACAATCTCTAGGTAAGGTATTGGAGTTGGGGAAGCAATAGGTGGAGCAGGAAGAAGTGGGGTCACTCAAAGTACCCTGGGTTTATCCTAAGGCATTCCTCTACCCACACCTTGCAAATCTCTCATCAAAGTATTTGATATGCTTACCTAGGACAAACTCAACATATGGTTTTCATAGAAAATATTGTGGGACATCAAGATTGTTGTTGGGTGGTTTGTCAAAAACCATCCACCAACATTTCTAGAAATTATCTAGGATACCTCGATGTGTGCACCATTTAATCGAATATTTAGGATTGTGCACATCTACAGGTTGTCCAGTTTTGGGATTGATAAAAAGTTGTGCTAATTGGGCTTTCGTAATATCAAGTTCCCTCACTTCATCATATGATAAACCATTGGCATAATGTTTCTTCTGGGACTCTCACCACTCTACAAACCTAATATGCTAGTTTGTGAGAGTTTCAACATTGGAAATTATTATTTCTCATGTGTTTTTCATATCAAAGAGGTGAGGGGGTGTCTCGTATATCCAACATATGTTTCTCAATTGATTTAAATTCCTATGGATAGATTCATGGATAATGGGTACATTTTTTAATAGAGAAATTGGTGGAGGATTTGGTTGGGCAAAGTTTTCATTTGGACCAAGGTTGGGATTCTCAGCCATTGTTAAACTTGTTTGGTGTTGAAAATTTTAAAAATTATCAATTATTTTAATTTAAACTATATGCATATTCAAAAACCTATTTTTGACTAAAATTCTTTAAAAAATAATGCAAAACTAAAAAATTTGAAAAAAAACATTAAAAGTCATACATACCTCTGATTAGTCTATGATTTTGGCAAAACAAATCACTGGAAAATGGATATTTGAGTTCTTTGGTTGCTCCAAAGCACGCAACAAAGAATAAGGCAAGTGAAAATGACTCTCAACCTTTTATTTTTTTGATTTAAAACACAAGAAATGAATATCCATTTAATTTAAGTTTTTTTTTTAATTTGGTCGGGTCCACCCCATCCCTTAGTATAAGGGATGGCGTAGATTGACTAATAAGAGGGTTTTTATATTATAAAAATAATCATTTATATATAATAATATTATAAAATGATATATTATATTACAATATAATATGATATATTGTAATATAATATAATATAATATAATAATAATGTATTATAATTATATAATATTATATAATATTATAATATAATATATATTATAATATATATTATATCATAATATTATAATAATATAATATTATATATATTAATATAATAGTATTATAAAATGATATAATATAATATATAAAATAAGGCAAGTGAAAATGACTCTCTGCCTTCTCTTTTTTTGATTTAATACACATAAATGGATATCTGTTTCAAAATGGATATCTGTATCAAACAGATATCTGTTTAGTTTTGTCGACACATAAAATGTACTAATTGACACTGCACATCCGATCCCGACTACTAACATCACTTCATATTGAATCATCCTTCGGTCTAACCATTTAATCAAATACCTTTATTTGATTAAATTCATCAATGTTCCTCTCTTAATTGAATAAATTATTTATCTAATTAAGTCATCATTTCTCGTTAATTAAATCAATCAGTCTGATCTAATTATGCCTATTTAATTAAATAATTAATTTTATTTGATTAAATCCCTAAAGTCGTCTTATTAAATTAAATAAATTAAAACCTTATTTAGTTTAATCTAACTTCATCTCCTTGGTTAAATAAAAACAAAAATCTTTATTTAATTAATTTTGAAACCATATTCTTCTCATATTTGATTTAAATCAATTCATAAATCTGAATCAATATGTCACATCATTCTAAACTCTCATTAAATTAATTAACTTTGATTAATTTAATCTCTTATCATGTCCCATCCTCTAGCTTTTGCAGCTTGCACATGAAAATAGATTTAATTCATTTATTAAATCTCTATTTTCTCTCACAAGAAATCTTTAAAGGAATATTCCTCAAAATTTTAATTCAAAATCCAAGTGGACTTTGTCCTTCCAACAAAGCGTTTACTCCACCTAGAAAGTCCTTTTGCTTTGAGCCAAGTGGCATTCAATGCACCTTCTTTCCCTCTTACATGTCATTTCAACAATTTCAAAATTTAAATATATGCATTTATTGACACATTCTTCAAAACTTGCACATCCTCCATCCACTCACATATTGACAAGTGGCACTTTGTCATTGGTTAATTCTTAGTCCCACATTGCTCTATTTTGGACATCTCCTCAACTTGAAATTCTATAAATAGGATACTCCATTCTTCATTTCATCATCCACAACTTGAGTAAACTTACTATAATCAAATTCATAGCAATCTTCATCCATCTTATTGAGTTTTATAGCTAGGTTATGCAAATTTTGTTTTGGAGCACTCATCAATCTTCAACAAAGTGGATCACAATCTTCATCAAATCATCAAAGCTAGCATTGGAGTTGGGAAAGGGCCAATTTTTACATCAAATTGGCACCAACTCCCTCAAGAGATCAAGAGTTTGCTTTGTTTTAGAATAGGATTTGATATTTTAGTTTTAAATTTGTTGTGTTTTTCATGTTATTCCTTTTCTCTCACATTCAAATGGATTTCTTGAGGGATCTATATTCTAACTTGCATTGACCCTATTAATGTGTTGTTTGTTGCGTTATTGCAGGAGTAGGATCTAGGTCCACATTTTGGTGCTAGAAGGAGGGAAAACCAGGAGATCAAATCATGTTTTTTTAAAAGAATTTTTGCTTTTTGTGTGTTTACAAAAAACTCCACCGTTGGAAGCTCAGTGACGCCATATAGCACCACTGCAAAGTTCAAACAACGACACTTCAGACTTCCCACCCAAAATTCAAAATTTTAAATAGAACCACTGACGCTTTCTGGCTCACTGGAATCTTTTCAAAATCCAAACTGCACCGCTGATCAAAATAGCGACGCCTTCATGTTCACTAGTCTGGCTGCAGAGTGACATTGATTGGTAAGCGACGCTATACAACACCGCTGGTGACTTCAAACTACAACGCCTTCATGGATTACACCGCTGGAGGGAAGTAAAAAGTGAAAATTAATTTTTAACATGTGTTTTTTTATCAAATTCTGGTTATTTGGCATTTTTTTGCTTTCTTGACCTCTGTTTTTGCAGAATCTAACTGATTTTCTTATAGGATGGATTGGTCAAGGGTGAAGAATAAGATAAGCATGATGATCTCATCTCATGAAACCAAATGTTTTTAAACACTCTAGTGTTTTTTCAACACTTTTAGAGGATTCCCTATTCCTCTTAAGGAAAATTTGCTATCTTTTACACTTAGGACTTACTAGTTTTACTTTGGGCTCTAAAAATAACTTTTTAAATTCTTGTTACAAAGGGAGCTTAAAATGAACTTTAGGACACAAACTCACTAGGTTATGTTTGGGGCTAATAATTGAACAAGGCAAATTCCACACTTGATTTGGTGCTTAAAAAGAAGTCATTTATTGCTGAGGGTTTTAAAAAGAACATGTGCTACTTTATTTTTGTGATTGCTTACTTAAACTAACATCATCAAAAAGGACGTATGCGCTTCTCTCACGCTTCACAGCGATCTTGAGAATCAAAAGGCCTTTTTGTGGTCTTAGGGTGGGATAAAGTGATCACCTCCACATTTTATTTTGGGGATTAAAATTGAACAAAACATTGTGCGAGTGTGAGTAAACCTATTGCATGTGTTCTCCCTTTGTTTCTAAATGAAGGTTGATTGAACTATGAATATGTTTGCTCAATTTTGTTTATCTTAGAGGTCCTACCTTGGGGGAAAAGTACTCACCCAATGGAATGACTCAACCGGTAACACTCTAAAGCTAAGAGTATTTCTAGCTGGGATATAAATGTGGGTATTGGAATAAATGCCAATATCATGCAGTTGGCTCTAACAAGAAGGGAAACAATGGTCTCTCGCCACGTTGGGTCAACTCCTATGAATGGAAAGTCCGAATTAAAACCCTTGTTGTAGAAAGGCCAAAATCTCTATCTATTTGTTGGTGCAAAAATAGTCATTCTAAAGCCACCCCACTTTTACGATCTTCAGTAGAAATGGAAAGCATGCCATCAGAGTTTCATGGGTGTTGATGCTTGGATGCCCCATATAAGTGAGTGTCATGGAGAGGAGCAAGTGGGGTCAAGCATCTAACCATTCGCTAAAGATAAGCGTAGCTGGACTTGTCCAAGTGGGGACTCAACAAATATAGTCTTTCATATCCATAAGGTTGTGCTTATTCTTGGTTACCAAACACTTTGCTTGTTTGAAACATTTGGAAACAAACATTTAACATCATCATCAAAATTTCAAACCCTTTAGCAGGAAAATACAATTGATCAAATTCATGTGTTACTTCTTGCCCTTGGGATCTTATCCTTAGAGGTTTCTAAACACTTGGATTTACATCTCAATTTTCCTACTAAAGTTAAACAATAGGTAACCCTTTCCTTGACTTCATCAAAATTCCATATAACATACTTTGTGGGATTCAAAGAAATTGAGACATTGGACATTTAGTTTGGAAATCTAATCAAAGAAGTGTTTGTGGTAAAAAAAATCACTAAGCAAAGATAACAAAATTGGCTCTCACACATGTGTTAGTTCCTCATGATTTCCAAGAAAGTCAAAATTCCAAAACAAAAGTCCTTGAGCCAAAGTTCAAAATTTAGGAATCACACTCAAAAGTTCATCAAGAAATACATTAGAAAGTGCGATCAAAAGCAACATATCAAAATAAGAAAAACATTCACAAGGTTCTATAGACTCATTCCTTTGAACAATCTAGAAATGTATGCTCAGTTTGAACCACTTCTTAGTTATAGAGGTCCTTAGAAGTATTGTATGTTCTTCAATACCGAGGTCTAGTAAACAAGTGTCTTTTTAGGTACATCCTAGGATCAAAATCAAACCTTCATGCATCTTTGAACATCGAAACCAAAATCATCTCATCATCAACTCTTTGAAAATCTTGGAAAAATCCTTCATGTTAAACTTTGGGAAATTCATCTGAAACCAATCCAAAATTACCTTGTTTGATTGAATGTGTGTAGATGCATCCTTCTCCACATATTTGATCAAATTATCAAACCTTGTAAACAAATTCATCCCTTGATAACATCCAACATCTTGGGATTTAGGAGTTCATTATCAAAATCATCTTGTTTGGATAGGAGTGTTTAGATGAATCCTTCTTCTCACACCTAGAAAAATTAGCATCTTGTGAATGATTTAACTCTAGGACAACATCCAACCTCTTAGAGTTTATCAGTCCACCAAAAAAACAAAATCCAAAAAAAATCAATCCTAAATCAATTCCTAAAGTTTAACATACCCTTCAATATTTTCTCAAGAGTTCCAATCATCCATCAAAGCATCCATCTAACATCCATATCATTATCACCCTTTTATCCTTAAATCATCCTAAAAATTTCTCCTTTTGTACCTAAAGATATATCAATCCAAAGAATTAGAGATTCATCTCCCAATATTCTTGAAAAATTGATCCCTATTTTATGGTGCAAACTAGATCTCAACACAAGAGGAACATGGAAGCCAACAAAGAAACACCTGCTTCAAGTGACCTAAGCCAGACAAACTCTGAAATGAATCCTGTTGAATCAAGAAATCCTTTAACCAACTTTCCTTCATCATCAAAAAATCCACAAGAGGAAAGCCAAGAAGAGGATCTTACCTTTGGGATGTCACATGAGGAAATCACCGAAATGGTTCAAAATTTGGAGAATCATAATATTATCAATATCATGATGAGGCTCAACCCCTCACTATACATGCTTGAATTAGCTAAGCAAGGGGCTAAACTCCCTTCTAATTTCGATGTGAGCAGTATTGTGGAACCATATTTTGGGATCACACCCCCAATCTCATCCACCATCCCCATTTCATCTACACCCCCATCCCAAAGTATCACTCAAAACATCCCACAAATCACATCATCCTTTTCTCCAACTCAACCCAGTGTCAACAAGGGAAGTGCATTTCTCAATGCCATACAAATGCATCCTCTTGTAAACAATCAGGATTTGGACGCAAACACCATCTTGGGACAAAACGTACCCCAAAAGCCATTGCATACATATGTCCCTCTCACCTTTCATGATCCAAATGACCCATCATCATCATTTCACGCAACACCCCAAACCTCTCTCCCCATAGCCTTGCAAGGAGAAGGTGACATGTTTCAAACCAGGGGGCATTTTCGACACTACACCATTTCCTCAAGAGATCACATCCCTCACATTTTCACCACTTCTTGGCTTAGGACTTCCCCCTTTATCAAGTATCAATCAAAATCAAACCAACATCCTAAACACCAATCAAAGCATCATGCCAAACTCTCAAAAATTGTCATCGACATTGCAACAATAGATGACAACTATCCCAATGATGTAGACAACCACCCCCTAACATCTCAAAACATGGTCTCTCAAGGACCAACCACATCGATCACACTATCCACCACTCAAAACCCAACCATCAACACAACAACACCTCTCACCATCACAACAAAAACCATTCCAAATCCACCCCCACCGCTACCACCACCAAGATCTAATACATCAAATCAATACATCATTGCATTGCAAGAAGCTCAGCAAGCTGCTTATCAAAAGGCATTCCTACAAATACAAAAACAAAAAGTAGCTGCTCAATAAGCCGCGCAATTAGTTACTCAACAAGCCGTGCAACTAGGTGCTCAACAAGCCGCATTACAAGCACAACAAGCACAATAGGCTGCTCAAGCCCAAATCTTACTGCAACAACAACAATAACAAGCAGCACAAGCCCAAGCACAAGCTCAAGCTCAAGCTTAGGCGCACACCCAATATCAAGCACAACAAGCACAAGCACAAGCATAGTATCTTGCACAAAAAAAAGTACCACAACAACAAGCATATCAACAAGCGGTAAAACAATACCAAGAGCAGCAAGAAGCAACCCAATTAGCAGCCCAACAACAAGCATTTTTGGTGCAACAACAAGCACAACAACAGGCTCAACAATAGGAAATCCTGGTACAACAACAACAAGACCAACAACAAGCATTATTTATACAGCAACAAGTGCAAGCATACATGGCTCAGCAAAATATGTAGATACCATCAAACAAAACACCAAACAACTCACCCATCCAACCAACAATTGAACCACCTCATAACACCTTCATCCCACCCCTTGATCCATAAAATGATGTGACAACACAAATCAGGTTGCTCTCGCAACAAGTGCTCGACCTTCAATCATGGAAAACCACAAAAAAATATAGTAACTTGTGTCCTTATCCATTCGACAAGAGCCTTGTGATGAAACCATCCCCAAAGGGATTTGAGATCCCTAAGCTTGATAAATATCATGGGACAAGAAACCCTGAGGACCACATCAGGGAGTTCTAGGTTCATTGCATGGAAGTCGCATATGACGATACCTATCTGATGTAGCTATTTCCTAGGAGTTTGGATGGCCATGCCATGGAATGGTTCTCTCACCTACCCATAGGCATCAAGACATTCCAAGAAATCATAGATGCATTCATCAAAAAATATGCATGCAATATCGCCATCAATGTCAGTCTAGAGGAAATATCAGCTTTGAAACAAGATAAGAACGAATAATTTGCTTCATTCCTACAACGATGGCAATCCAAGGCTAATCAAAGCAAATGGGTCATGCCCGAGGAACAAGTGTGCACTATCATATCCAACCTTGACAGCCTCTTCGCATTCCATCTCAAAGTCCAAGGGATCACCACGTACGACCAGTTCATTTCCAAGGCGTTCAACATCGAATGAGCCCTTATGACACAACTTGGAGGATCAACTTCATATCCTGAACAACAGAATAATCACCCACCCACCAATTACAATGAAAAACCTCACACATGGGTAAGAAACAAAAATATTACGAATGATGGTGTCGTTGATGCTAAAGTTGTCATTAGTGCCCCTTGGAAAAACACACCCGCACCACAACGACAAATCCAAAACCATCATCAAAATAACCATTAAGCAAACACAACAACATAACAACCAAACAATCAAGTGATCAATAATGTCAATGACCAAAGAGGACCACCCCAATGAAACAAGAATTTACCAAGTGAAAGTACACTGCTCTTGGGGAACCACTTGAAGTCATCATGAAGAAACTAGTAAACAAAAACCTCATCAAGATTCCCACCTATGAGAACTACCAAGAACCAGATGTTAAACCTCCTTGGTACAATGAAAATCAGCTCTACGACTTCCACAAAATCAAAGGGCACACCACGAATAGTTGCATGAGGTTAAAGAACATAGTCCAAGACCTTATTGATCAAAGAATCATAAATGTGGAACAATTGATAGGGAATCAGAATCTCAAAATATACATGAATCTAATGCCTAACCATAACAATAAAGGGAACAATAACACTAATAAAGGGAAAGGCACTTTCAAAAATGTGAATCATGTGTATGAAACTATCATCGCTTCCCTTGATGAACATTGTGCAGTAATCACTATCAAAGGAGCTCAGGCCAATTGTGGAGTCACCACAAGAGGCATAAAAGTTACTATCATAGGATCATCTCAACCAAACAAAACTTTCATGTCCAATTCAAGATCCATTCCCAATGGTTACAATGTCCTTGATCACCTAAAAAGAATGCCAACACAAATTTGCATCATGGAGTTATTAAAAATATCATCCACCCACAAGAAAATCCTTGAGGAAGCATTGGCTTCATCCACTGTCCTCATAGATCTTGATGCGAAACAATTCCAAGCTATGGTCAGAAACATCATTACCTCGAATCTCCTTACATTCTCTGACCAATATTTTCCCTCTCAACCATCTCATAACCGTGCACTCCATTTAGAGGTCCTAGAGTAGAAAAGAAAAGTCAAGTGAGTCTTGGTGGATGGAGGTGCGGGCTTGAATATTTGTTCCCTCAAGCTCATTAAGAAGTTAAAAATCTCAGAGGATTGCATCAAAAAAGGAAAAGGTATTACAATCAGAGCATATGATGATCAGGAAAGAGTGTCCCAACGCATAATCAGAATCCCTATTCAAGTAGGGCCAACTATCATGGAAACCACCTATCAAGTACTAGATCTCGACTTGCCTTATAACCTTCTCCTAGGACGTCCATGGATCCATGCAATGCAAGCGGTAGCATCAACTTTTCATCAATGTGTCAAATTCACATATGAAGGACAAGAGGTCACCATCCATGGAGATCCCAAACCATTCTCCTACTGCAAAATCCTTGAGGAAAAATACTACAAAATACCTCAAGTACCTAAAAATAATGAAGGCCCATCAACACTGTACATTGATCCAGCCACTCTCGCATCCACTTCTGCGACAGAGACACCCACCATTCCCACCATTACCACCATCTCTGATATCAAAGTCATCATCCAGGATAATGGTTATGGAAACTACACGATTCCCAAAAATGCTTTTGTGGTAGGAGAGTTACCACAATCTCCCAAATCACAAGGATGTCCTCAATCAAATGAAGCCTCGACATCTCAAACATCCCCTGAAGAATATCCAAACTTCAGAAGTTGGGGACATCTCGACTGAGAAGTCATAGAGGAGGACCCATCTCATCTCCTATACCAAGATAATAGACCAGCAACCGATCTACCAATGGATGACAAAAGCAAAGGTTTGCAAATGATGCTTGTAATGGGCTATGATAGAAACCAGAGACTTGGACAAAATGACAATGGGCTTATAATACCCCTCATTCCTAAGACACGAATGAGAAATATTGGCCTCGTATGTACCCTTCCAAGTATAACCATACGTGGATGAGGTCCCCTAGTTAAAGTAGTCGAGACTCATTGTGAACCAACACTAGCTGAGCTTCGCTTACTTGTATCCACTGGCCGCGTCATAGATAGTTTCAGATTTGACATAACTGATGTATGTAGTAGTAATAGTGATGACGAGGATCCCATGACCAACCTACCTAGGCTCTTTGAGGATACCACCCTTCTCATGATTAGCACCTTATCCTTTGAATCAGACCATCAAAATCATGAAATCCACCTAGTTTACCCCCAACTCATCAATTATGACCAACGAGGACCACCAATTCTTGACACATTCAAAAATGATGAGGCACTCTCAGAATTCATGGGACTATGGGATAATATTTTGTGTGGGGATCACAAAGCAGGATTCATCATTGAGTTAGATACACATGCATATTATGGGGAAATGATTGAATCCCTCAGTCGCAAAAGAAAAAAAATAAGAATAATCTCTAGGTCCTTGAGTGAAAACTAGACTGTGGAACTCTCCGACCCGAAAAAGGTAAAAAAAAAGAATGCATCCAATGGTGAAAACCTCTCTAAGGTACCCGAGGATGGGGGATTCAATCTTCCTTTCAGAGCCCTTCATCAGGAAAAATCAGCAATCTTAGCAGAAAAATGCAATCCAGTTAATCTAGGAACAAAGTAGACACCGCACATCACATTCTATGTGGAATCATTAATATCAGAGGAACAAGAGCTCCTAGAAACCATCTTGAGAGAAAGATAGGGAAAATTTTCATGGAGCTATGCTGACATGCCAAGGCTCGATCCAGAAATTGTAGTTCATCACCTGGAAATATACTCTGAAGCAAAGCCTGTTAGACAAAATCTCAGGAAAATGCACCCTCAAATCACCCTGCTAGTCAAAATGAAACTAAAGAAGCTATTGGATGCAGGATTCATTAGACCAATAGAATATCAAAAATGGGTGTCAAACCTGGTGCTTGTCTCAAAACCCAATGGGGGCATCAGAATCTGTACAGATTTCAGGGACTTAAACAAAGCATGTCCAAAAGATGATTTCCCGTTGCCCAACATTGACATGATGACGAGACACGAAATGCTTTCCTTGATGGATGGTTTCTCAGGATACAACCAGATAATGATTGCTAAAGAATACCAACACAAAATGACCTTCACTTGTCCATGGGGGAATTACTACTGGAATATGATGCCATTCAGCTTGAAAAATGCAGGAGCAACATACCAAAGAGCCATGACGTTAATATTCCATGACATGATCCATAAAACTATCAAAGATTATGTCGATGACATACTAGCTAAATCTAGAAAGAGGAAGGATCACATAGAAACTTTGAGCACTATTTTTGACAGGCTGGAGGAATACAAGGTCCGATTAAATCCAAAGAAGTGCATCTTCGGTGTACAATCAGGAAAGTTTCTAGGATACATAGTGTCAATGAGAGGTATTGAGGTAGATCCAACAAAAGTAAAACCAATCCTTGAGATGGAGGCACCCAAAACATTGAAACAATTAAGAGGTCTCCAAGGCAGGGTTCAGTCCATCCGAAGGTTCATAGCACAGTTGGAAGATAAATAGAATCCATACTCTCACCTACTTCACAAGGGATTAGCGTACAAGTGGGATAACAAGTGTGAAGAAGCCTTCAATAAGATCAAAGAATATCTTCTTACACCAATCCTCATGCTACCAATCCCAAGAAAGCCATTAATTCTTTATGTATCAGCAACAACAGGAGCCCTTGGAGCTCTTCTAGCTCAACACGACAAAAATGGAACAAAAAGGCCATCTATTATATTAGTAGAACAATGGTTGGGAATGAGTTAAATTACTTATTCATTGAGAAAGCATGTCTAGAAGTAGTGTTTGCTTCACAGAAATTCAGACATTACATGTTGGCACATAAAATAAAACTCATCGCCAAAATTGACCCTCTCAAGTACTTATTGTAAAAAACAATGCTCACTGGAAGAATGGCCAAATGGGTCATGATACTATTAGAGTATGACATTGAATATGTGGAGCGGAAAGCAATTAAAGGCAAAGTAATCGCAGATCAGCTTGTAGAATCACCAATCTATTCAGAGAATCCTCTCATCTCAAAGTTTCCAGATGAATCCATCTTCAATCTCAACATAGCCGACCACTAGAAACTTTACTTCGATGGCTCATACACGCAACATGGATTAGGAGTCGGTGTCTTCTTTATCACCCCATAAGGAGATTGCATACCTAGATCATATAAATTAGCATTCCCCTGTACCAAGAACATTACAAAATACGAGGCTTTAACCATAGGTCTCATAATAGTAGTCCAGTGGCACATCATGGCCCTCAGAGTATATGGAGACTCTCAGATGATAATAAAACAAGTAAACGGTGAGTACCGGACTAAGGATGATAAGCTCACTCCATACAAGAAACTAGTAGAGACTCTCAAGGAATCCTTTATCGAGATCACATTTGAGTAGATACCCAGAGCAAACAATAGAGCTATAGACACCATGGCAACGATTGGATCCCTGTTAGACATCCCTCGCAACATCCTAAAACATGAATTCTTGGTAGAGCAGCTTCTCCTACCTGCATTCAAGGTACCAGAGTCAAAATTTGTGTGTGAAATTGTTGGTCCCGGTGGTCCTTGGTACCATGACATTTATACTTACCTATGAATAGGTGTCTTACCTGCTGACTTACCCTCAAGCTTAAAAATAACTTTTATTAAGAAATCCTCTAGGTTTGTCATCTTAGGAAATACCTTATACTGTAGAAGCATAGAGGGAACCTTATTGTGCTACCTTACTACTGACGAAGCCTTGACTACTTTAACTGAGGTGCACAATTGGATTTGTGGCTCACACTTGAGTGGAATAACCTTGGCCAAGAAATTACTGAGGATGGGGTATTATTGGCCCACTATAGAGAAAGAGGCACATGACTATGTCAAAAGGTTCCTACAATGTCAACAACATGGGACCCTCATCCATGCTCCAACTCAAGATCTCCATCCTATTGTTACACCATGGCCCTTCTCACAGTGGGGGCTCGATCTCATCGGAGAAATCACTCCCACTTCAACTAATGGCCATAAGTTCATCATAACTGCCACTGAGTACTTTACCAAGTGGGTGGAAGCCATACCCATGACATATATAACCGAGAAGCAAATATCAAAGTTCATTTTGAACTATCTCATTTGCTGCTATGGTCTCCCACAAGTCATTATCTCAGATAATGGGACACCATTTAAGAATCAGAAATTCCATGACTTGTGTGAAAATTCAAAATCCAACATCGCTTCTCCACCCCATACTATCCCCAAGGCAATGGCCAAGCAGAAGCCACAAATAAAACCATTTTGAAAATCCTCAAGAAAATAGTCAATGACGCAGGTCATAACTAGCATCTGCAGCTCAATCTCGCCCTTTGGGCCTACCAAACCAGCATCCACACACCCACCGATGCCACCCCCTTCTCCCTGGTCTACAGATCAAAAGTAGTACTCCCCATTGAGATCAAGCTCTCATCACTAAGAATATCACTACAAAACCTCATCACGGATGAAGAGTACCGAGTATCAAGACTGAATGAGTTGGATCTATTAGATGAGCAGTGTATAGATGCTTTAAATCATTTGCAAGTCTATCAAAACAGACTCAAGAGGAGCTATAACAAGAAAATCAAAAGCAGGACTTTCCAAGTTGGAGAACTAGTACTAAAAGAAAATTAGAAGAATGTCCCAAATCCAAATAGTAAAGGAAAATTTGAACCCAATTGGTTGGGACCATTTTTTATCACAACAAGCTATAATTCAAGGGCATATCAGTTATCAACACCCGAAGGGGAACCTATGCAGGAGCCCATGAATAACTCCATCTCAAAAAGTTTTATGCGTAATATTTCAAGGTATAGAACCAAAAAATTCAAAAAAATAAAAAAATGTCCTAAAAAAATGGTTACCCTAATGAAAACCTAGCAAACAGGTGTCTTGGTGAAAACAAAAAAAGAAAAAAAATCAAAAAAATCAAAAAAAGGATCAAAAACAGTAAAGAGAAAAATCGTCCTCTAGTGAAAACCACTTCAGTGGCACTTTGGGCAAGTACCTTGGTGAAAACCTGGCAAACAGGTGCCTTGTGTAAATAAGCACTTTCAATCCACCAGGATCTTTACGGCTTGTTTTGCATCATCCATCCATTGCATTTTCATCATCCATCGTATTTAGATCTCCATCCATCACCCATCCATTTGACATATGCATCATAGCTTGGTCCTTTGTTCATATCATGATCCCTCCTAGTACTACTCGACCCATTCCCAAGGTCAGCTTGTCCTACCTTTATCGGAGTAGTTTATTGCATCACACTGGGGGCATGTTCTCATCGGATCAAATTCGTGTATATTCTTAAAGTCCTAAAATCTCAGAAAATCCAAAAACATCAAAAAATACAAAATCCAAAAACATTCAAAACATATCAAAATCCCAAAACATGTCAAAAAGTCAAAAACAAAGTCGTCTTGTCGAACTACAAGTCTCTGAGCCTTTAACGTAGGCAAGGTTGATCTTTGATCATCCCCCAAGACAATTAGGTTAGTCCTTTAGGAGTCTGTCATAATAAACTAACATTTCATCATGTATATCTTCTGTAAATTGGTCAAGTCATCAGTCAAACTATGTGGTCTCTACGTGTATAACGTAGGCAAGGCTAATTTTTTGATCAGCCCTTGAGGCCCCTAGGATAGGTCCTTAGGCTAGTCTCTTGGTCAAAATCTCATAAAACCCAAAAACATTTGAAAAATTGAAAAGCAAAACATTCATAAAATCTCAAAAAATACTAAAAAACATTCTCAAAAACATTTCAAAAACTCCAAAAACATCCAAATATTTGAAAGAAAAATCCATCCATCCCATTCTGCTTTCACCCGTAATAACATCATTCATAATAAACGATTGTCATCCTTAACCTTTGGTAAAACAATTGGAAACAAGTCTAGCAAGTTAAAAAGTGAAAACTCAAAAAGTCAAAATCTCAAAAACTAGGTTAGTACATAAACAAGTTGGTCAACTCTTTGTGTCAATAGCCTATCATTGAATCAGTACCATATCAAATCATCTGATATCATCATGTCCTAGGATGCATCATTCCTACAATGGACATCAACATCAGGCATCATCATAGTTTAGTCTTGGCTAGAGGTATTGAAGAACATTGACTTGTTTATGTACTGGATCTTTTCTTTTGGTTTATCTTATTTTACTCATTCCAAGGACCTCTCAATGATGTCCCCAATGGAGGGATTTAGAGAGATAGGAATGGGGCAATGATCATGATATTTTTATCTGTTGCACTTGTTGGACATTCTTGCAATATAACCTCGGCGAATACTTGTTTTATTTAGGTATGTACAGAGGGTGTTTTAGATATTTTGTTGACCACATAGGAAGGCTTGCCTTCCTATGTTTTGGTCTGAGATGTTTGAAGTACTTGAAGTGCATCCTAGTAATGTTTTCGTATGCTAGGTGTGAACAAGAGTACTCTTATCTGATTCTCGAGTCAAAGTCCATCACACTAAATACAACGTCATCCTGGTTCTTAATACCTTGATGCATCGTGTTTATGTGTGTTATCAAACATAAGATAATTGGCCCTTTGAAAACCTCAACTCCACGGCAAATGTTCATCACCATCATCATCTTTTGTCTTGTTGAAATCTCTTCTTTCTTCCATTTCTTCTTTCTTTTTCACACTAACAAGGTACTATGATAGTTTATCATCATCATCATTAAATCATGCATCCACAAATCGTTAGCACAAGGCATATAGAAACATTGATAATCTCATATGCGTATAATATAGATTTGTTATTCTAAACATCTCATAATCATAACATTACATACACATTTGCATATAAATAATCCATCACATAATCCATGGCATAATCATATAACCACCATCGCATCACATCATAGATTGGGCATTTGCATCCATTTGCATAAAGCATCATCATATAAATATACATAGCATCCATCATCCATGATCTATATCATATAGAACATCTCACAAATAACCATATCACAATCATTTTGCATACATCTATCCATAATTATATAAAACACCTCATAAAAAGCATTTATTATATCATTTCAAAAACACATCATAATATCATTACTCACATATCATTTTGTGTATCCACGATAAAGCATCTCCATATCATTTTTGCATAACATATCACGTCATATAACATCACATCATAACATTGTCACAAGTGCATATCATACATGGAAAATCGCATACATTCATCAATGCATAGCTACATATCATGATCACTACATTCACATCATCATCACCATCATAACAGAAAAGGAAATTGAAAAAGAAATCAGTGCATAAATCATTGCATTTGCATCAACATACATAAAGTCATCATATAGATTGCATCATCATATAAACATACATATCATCTATCATCCATCCATATCGCATATCATATAAATCCATGTCATCATTCATTAGAAGCATAATATAGATCTGTTAGTCACATAACCATCACATAACGCATACACCATCAGAAAGAAATGCATCCATATATACATCGCATAATACCATAATATTATTGCATAGCATGTAGAAATAGAACCATCCATAAATACATAATAAATAAATGATACACGACACATCATATCAACACCATCATCTCATATATATCAACAAGCAACTGTCATAGTACAAAATAATCATATCAATGTACATGTGTATGTCAATAAGTACAAAAAGGCCCAATAGGCTATCAAAAATGAGCCCATATGGCATGAAAGAATAATATCTCGATCAAAATGAGGTCTAACCCTCCTGTCTGCTGCCCTCACCTCTATCACCATGACCCTCTGTCGGTCTGTGGCTGGTCCGCTGTGAGTAATCTGGGGCCCGACCTACTCTAGGTATGGCTTAATGATAAAGTAAACAATAATAGTTTTCCTCCCAGATGGCCTCCCTGTAAGAACGAAGAGGCACTATGCTCTGAGAGGAGGAGGTTGCCATACTCTCTAACTGTTGTCTCTGACCCATCTTTGCAGCCGCTTGTAGCTCTATGGCTTGCCTTTGTAGCACTGTCTGGTCCCTCTCTACACGGGCCTGATCTCTCTCTACTATCAAGGCTTGGACCTAGGCCTGCAACTGTGCTATCATCTCATCCCTCAAATCTGACTAACCCGCTGGTTGTCTTGGCAGAGGCTGGACGTGAGGCTAGTCCTCACCCCCAGCTTGTGGTGGTGCGGTGACTCGATCCTGGTGCCCATCGTGTCCACCTTCTGGCCCCTAGTCTTGATCCTACATTTGTACATCAACACGAGGCTAATCCATCTGAACCTATCTCGAATGAGCCTATCCTGGCTGGACCTGTGGTGGTTGGACCTATGTAGGTTGATCATGTGTTGGCTATCCTTCTGGAGGACCACCACCCCCTTGTCCTCGGCCTGCTCTCCTATCCCTAGCTCTCTGTCAAACCAAGGGTACACCTAGAATTTTCAAACATAGAGGCGGTCGAAACCAATCTCTATACACCTAGGTAACTCCTAGATCTGCAACCCCCTGATTGTATGCCCATGGCTAGGCCACCAACTGACTGAAACTATCAACTGCCTTAGAGTCAGGAATGTATCACCCCTAGACACCCTATGACATTGTATGAGCAAAAATAGCCACATAACCATCGTCTCGCCTATCTTGTACTTCCCCAAACTGACGTTGAACTCATCTAGGTAGATATCATTCAATCATGGTATGCTCCCACCCCTACATAAGCCAATCCTAGTAGGCAAAGAATAACTATTGTAAATCATTGATCCATCTAGGTCGACCAAGGTAGGGATGCCATGTAAATACTATCATCTCGTAAATAACCCTCCTCCAGTGAGGGATCCCGTGCTCGCCTGTGTGTGTGAAGGACACACCACCCCTATAGTGCCAAACCAATGGATCATCTGGTCTGATTGGCACTAGAACAATTTGTGGCCAAAGAACAGAGATGTGATCCCACACCCACACGTGAAGAAGTCACAATTTGAAATTTGCAAACAACGACGCTGGGGTCTCAAAATCCCAAACTGCACCACGGCAGTGCACTTTTCTTACTCACCCCGAACCCTAATTCTAAATTCCACCGCAGCGTCAGAGTTTTAAATTCCAGCGCTCCATTTCACGAAGGCGTCAGAGTTTGAGGAATCTTTTCAAACTCCAAACTCCACCTTGATGGTCCATCTTGTGATGGCGGTTCAGTTTGGAGGACTGAGTAGTCTAGTTTGAAATTTTAGCGGTGCTATATTGCACCGATGAAAGAGACCTAGTTCTAAAAAGCAATAAATAAGCACCTAAAACAAAAAATCAAGCGCAAGTAAGGATCACATACTGGTGCACCGATGCCAAGAGGTTGGTGGTATGTCTGTACTCGGTCGAAGATATGCAATGGGAGCTATCATTGTGCCATCTCGTTAGGGAATCGGAGCTCAAATCGTGAAATCTCTTAAGGGTGAATGTGTTCAAATGAACTGGATGTGGCCCCTCGAGGCCTATTTAAGCCTAAAAATTAGGGTTTTTTTATCCCATTCGGCCATCTTGCTAGGGTTTTGGACCCCTGGTTCCATTTTTTTCCATTTGAGGCCCCTTTTGCACTGTTTTTTGGCATTTTACCTCATTTTTTGACCTCCCAAAGCCTTTCTAGACCTGTTAGGTACATTGCCCTTTTTTTTCGTGAGATCACCCAAAAAATCAAAATTCTCACCTGATCTCTTGAGGGGGCAGTATGCTACCATAATTTCCTTCACTAGGGCAACAGTGAGGCAATTTTTAAAAAATTATAAAAAATTTGGCTTTTGATCGAGATCGTTTATTCTTTGAACCAGCACAACGAGTGCACTGCTTCAAAGAGGGGAAAAATGTAGACACATAAAATGTACTAATTGACACTGCACATCTAATCCTGACCACTAACATCGCTTTGTATTGAATCATCCTTTGGTCTAACCATTTAATCAAATACCTTTATTTGATTAAATTCATCAATGTTCCTCTCTTAATTGAATAAATCATTTATCTAATTAAGTCATCATTTCTCGTTAATTAAATCAATCAGTCTGATCTAATTATCCTTATTTAATTAAATAATTAATTTTATTTGATTAAATCCCTAAAGTCATCTTATTAAATTAAATAAATTAAAACCTTATTTAGTTTAATCTAACTTCATCTCCTTGGTTAAATAAAAACAAAAATATTTATTTAATTAATCTTGAAACCATATTCTTCTCATATTTGATTTAAATCAATCCATAAATTTGAATCAATATGTCACATCATTCTAAACTCTCATTAAATTAATTAACTTTGATTAATTTAATCTCTTATCATGTCCCATCCTCTAGCTTTTGCAGCTTGCACATGAAAATAGATTTAATTCATTTATTAAATCTCTATTTTCTCTCACAAGAAATCTTTAAAGGAATATTCCTCAAAATTTGAATTCAAAATCCAAGTGAACTTTGTCCTTCCAACAAGGCATTTACTCCACCTAGAAAGTCCTTTTTCTTTGAGCCAAGTGGCATTCAATGCATCTTCTTTCCCTCTTACATGTTATTTCAACAATTTCAAAATTCAAATATATGCATTTATTGACACATTCTTCAAAACTTGCACATCCTCCATCCACTCACATATTAACAAGTGGCACTTTGTCATTGGTTAATTCTTAGTCTCACATTGCTCTATTTTGGAAATCTCCTCAACTTGATATTCTATAAATAGGAGACTTCATTCTTCATTTCATCACCCACAACTTGAGTAAATTTACTATACTCAAATTCATAGCAATCTTCATCCATCTTATTGAGTTTTATAGCTAGGTTATTTAGATTTTGTTTTGGAGCACTCATCAATCTTCATCAAATCATCAAAGCTAGCATTGGAGTTGGGAAAGGGCCAATTTTCACATCAAATTGGCACCAACTCCCTCAAGAGATCAAGAGTTTGCTTTGTTTTAGAATAGGATTTGATATTTTAGTTTTAAGTTTGTTGTATTCTTCATGTTATTCCTTTTCTCTCACATTCAAATGGATTTCTTGAGGGATCTATATTCTAACTTGCATTGACCCCATTAATGTGTTGTTTGTTGTGTTATTGCAGGAGTAGGATCTAGGTCCACAAGTTTTAAGTTATTTTTTTAAATTTGGTCAGGTCTGCCTCATTCCTTAGTATAAGAGATGACATAGACCAGCTAATAAGAGGGGTTTTATATTATTAAAAAAGTCATTTATATATAATAATATTATAAAATGATATATATTATATTGCAATATAATATAATATAATATATTATATTATAATATAATATAATAATAATATATTATATTATAGTATTATATAATATTATAATATAATATAATATTATATTATATTAATTATATAATATAATATTATATTAATTATATAATATTATATAATATTAATTATATAATATTATATAATATAAATATTATATTATATTATAATATAATATTATAATATAATATTATATAATATAAATATTATATTATATTATAATATAATATTATATACTATAAATATTATATTATATTATAATATAATATTATATAATATAATATATATTGTATTATAATATTATATATTAATTATATAATTATATAATATGAATATATTAATATATATACTATAATAATATTATATATATTAATATAATATTAAAATGATATAATATAATATATAAAATAACTCTCCAAAGTGTGCAGCAAAGAATAAGGCAAGTGAAAATGACTCAACCTTTTCTTTTTTTATTTAATACACAGTAAATAGATATTTGTTTATTAACGAATATCCACTCAATTTGTTCCACTTTGATGCTTGGTATGGCAACATGTACTTTCTACTCGAGCCTAGAAAAAGTCAAAATGGAATTTCTCATTTTTGGGCAAGTAAAAAATGCCCTTTTTTTACATTGCCACTTTTTGGACCCCCATGATCTTGCACAAATCCACATACCTTCTGTTTGAGCATAATATCTTTTCATCCTTTCTTCATGTAATTTTTTTGTTCCCTTTCTACTAAATGATATCATGCAACCTTATTTTTCCTTGTCCTTTTATTTCCCATCTTCTTCTTTGCAAAATATGATCTCGATAATTTCTTTGTCAATTCCATGTTCCATTTTTGTAAAGCACTTGCAAAAATATATGACCTTTCGAATACACCTAGCGGATTTTCCTTTATTTTTTTATGTTAAAATCATAGAATATGACCTTGTATATATACATGTAATTCAAATAGGCATGTTTTTGTGAAACATTAACTAGATTGGCCTTCGTTCAAAGATCGACCACTAAAATTCTATAAATAATATTTTTTTCAATGACCTTCATTTTAAGGTACTTAAATAATATTTATTTAGCCATTCAATACACCCTTCGTTTGAAGGTACCTTCAATCGAAGGACCTTAACAAGACACTTTTGGTGCCTGCTTCAAAATTTCCTCAGAAAATCTAGTTTCAAACCTTAGGTTGGACCTTCAAATGAAATTAAATTGACAAGATAATTTACAAGACTTTTGTCCTCAAAATGAACTTTTCAACAAGCATAATTTTGATATATTTTCATTTTATTATGTATTCAATTTTTAATTTTTATTGAACATAGGTTTTCACCAAACATCAAGTTCTCCATTCTACATAGGTTTTCACCGAACATCAAGTTCTCCATTTTTATTGAACATCAAGTTTTCACCAAAAAATTGATATATACACAACAAGTTATGTTTGACGACATACACCTATGTCCAAATTATAGTTACCTTGAATTCAAAAATTAATTAAAAAATGTGTAACAAAAAATTATGAAAAAATATACATGCACTAGATATTGATGTTAAAAATCTTTATTTTAAAAATTAGAATTTTATCCTTTCTAGAAAAAAAAGTAATGTTGGACGACATAAATGCTACTTTATGTAGTTTACTATAAAACCTAGTTATTAAAGAAGACGTTGAAAGATTCATGATATATATATATATATATATATATATATATATATATATATCACCATAAACCACTAGTTCACATCATCTTCAAATTCTTAACAGTTTAGCTGTTATAGGTCTTAGAAAGTGAAGATTTAGTTAAAAATGTTGATATCAATGTCCATCTTGACCATAAAGTGGGACTCATTATTGTGAGATTACCCATTAGGAAAATCAAAACCTATCAAAGGAATCACTTTGAATATTCATAACTCTTAGAGATGACCTAGAAAATGTGACATAGCAAAACCATCGGTTACCAATTAGTTACATTTTGAAAGCTACCAAGATGATTTTATACTCTGTGATTTCATAACCAACAAATTTTTAAAAGTGGTGATTTTATCCCAACATCCATTAACATAATTTGTAGTGGAAATCTTGATGTTTTTCCTTCTAATTATAATATTGGGACCTCATAGTGCATGAGGACATTTTATTATTTATATATGGGAAAGAGATATATGGTTTGGGGAATGAGAGATAGATTTGAGTGTTGTAGAATATTGTGAAGTAAAATTCCATTATGGCATGCCATAAACTTGATAGTAGGTATGTAATTGTGTGAAGCAAAGAGAAAATTGTGTCCATAATATTTTTTACATCTAATTTTACTTGTATAAATTATAATAATAATTTGATAGCAATGCATTTTTCATTATCAAAGCTAGTTCCATCATTTTAAAGGGTTTATATGATTAAAAATGTAATTGTTCAAATATCTTTCATAGATTATTTTGTTCCTAACTATCATTTATTTTAATTGTGATTAACACACTCCTTTAATTCATAACATTAACTTCTAAAAGCATAGTTTTCAATATTATAGATCAATTTTGTATAAGAGTAGCTTAATAATACAAGATTTATAAAAAAATAGAAGCCTGCAAAAAAATTATAGACATTTATTCAAATATTGTAATTTATGCATATATTTTCATGTTAATGTTGTTTGTTCCACTTATTATGTGGTATGGTAAGGAAAGGGAAGCAACACCACTTTGTATATAGAAAGTAGGAAGTAACTTTCATATAATTATCAAGTGATAAGGCTTCTAACCCATTTTGGTCATTGTAGCTTGTCTTCTAAATCAGAAGGGCTTGTAGCATGAAGAATTTCAAATAGTAGTAAAACTTGTAAAAGAAAGTGACCACCATTGATATGATCATGGTAGGGATACCAAATATCCTATAATTGGTTTTGTAATTATATGTTTCATACTATGATAAAACACCACTACTTTCTACCTTGGAGCATCAAAGTGTTCAATATTTCCCTAGAGTATGATCAAAGAGTGTGAGAGATTCTTATCCCAAGACACATAAAAAATATGAATATAGAAGTTTTTGAGATGAAGAAATTCTTCTATATTTCAAGAGAAGTTTTATGAGACCAGTGACCTCTTTAAGAAGGCAGTGATACATAAAGGGGTTAGGTAAATTAAACTTATTACAAGATTCACTTTCAATATTTACATCTCTTAGAGATGACATAAACATGACAATGTGACCGTCAGTTCACAATATGGGTTATTTTATAACTATTGACTATCTCAAAGTGGTATTTTTATCCCAACATTATTAGATAGAATTTGAAGAAAATAGTTCAATATTTCTCCTTCTAGTTCTACTTTTAAAACCTTGTGGTGCATAAGGTGGGAAGTCCAATACATATATGGACAATAGGGACATGTATTAGGAAATGCAAGGTAGATTTTAGTGTTGTAGAACATTGAGAATTGATGCAAACAAAAATCACCTCATACCATGAACTCACAAAACAATAGAGATTAAATAAAGAGGGAAAACATTTCAAACCAAATCTAAAAATTCTTTCATTCACATTTACACAAGTACAAATTTGCTTAATATGTTTTTGAAATCAAATCTGCACAAATGTTCTCCCTATAGCTTCTTCTTGCTGCCCCAAAGCTCTCTTTGTTGTTGTTCAGACCTTCACACAGTTCCTGCAAAATCTCAGCACCTCTCACACATTGGCGCCTTGTCTTTCATTTTACTAGCATTGCTCAAACCTGCAACAAAAACCCCCAATGAATAACTCTATAGAGGCATCTCTTCTCCTTTCCATTCCTCTCAAACTCCTTCCCATTCTTCCCAAACTTCTTCCCACTTTTTTCTTCAAAAACCCCCAAAAATATGCATTAAAATCATCAATTTTGGCCCAAGAATGGGCTCCCAACTCTCCCCCAAGAATAACTCAGATGCATATACTATGTTTATTTAGCCTTGAATGAGTCATTTAAACTTTTAGTAACTCCTCCAGATGCTTCCTTTACTCAAGGGGTGTTTTTCTCTATTATGGGAATTTTAAAAATTAAAAAATCTTCTTTTAGGTTGTGTAGTGTCAATAAAAGTATCCCTTTTTCACACTTAATTTAGGAATAATTAATTACTAAAATGAGCCTATTGTTGCCTTGATTTAGTGTTGTAATGTGTTACACATTCACATTAAGTCTAGGGACCTTCTTAATAAAATGGACTTAATGGTGCCTTATTTAGGGTGTTATAAAGTGTATCTTTACACTTTCACACTAATCAAGGGCTTCATTAATTAATTGAGGTTAATTGAGCTTAATTAACCCCTTTAATTCAAATCAAAGACTAATTAAATATAGATTTTGAGGGATAAAACTTGACATTCATTATGTTGTACAAGGTGTGTGTCCTAGGTTAGTGAACTAGGACCCTAATTTTACATAACATTTAACATCCCCCAAAGTGTGTCCTAGTCAAGTGTGCTAGGACCCATTTTCCACATGATGAATGGGTCCTCACTTGAACCTAGAACCCCCCCTTGGAATATTTTTTTGGTGGTATTTTAATGATTTCAAATTCAAGATTTGATGTCAACTTGTGTTATTTGAATTTCAAGATTTAATCTTAAGTTATGTATAAATATAAGGTTATTTAATTTCACATATTTTCATCTAACCTTTCAAGCATTCAAGTCCTAATAGAAAATTTATGAGATCAAGAGTTCACAAGAGCATTTCTAAGGCATTCAAGGGCAGATTATTGAAGGATTATTGCAACAATCAAGAGTCATTTCATCATGTCAAAGGGATAGTGCATCATGCATGTGGTTGAGTTAGTGTGTTGATGTAGCATTGAATATTTAATTCAAGCATTTTTTCACATCCAAGTTCTATGATCAAGATCTACATTCATTGAGGATACTTCATGCAAGATTGCTAACTTGATATCCAAGGTTTCAACTAAGGTTTGGTGAGTTGTGACATTGCATTTTGTTCATTAACATCATTCCTTCATGCATTTCTATTTCATTTCAAGGTTTAATTACCAAAACTGGGTTTGACCAAGGCAAACCCCTATTCCCTAAAAAAACAATATTTTTCTCTCTATTGATGTGTGATTGCAGGTTTCAGGTTGAAGATCATTTGGAAAACAAAAGTTGTCAAAGTTGTCAAATTTGTCACCTTTCTTGCAAAATCACGAAAACTAAGCTACAAGATTTATTTTTAGGTTTCGGACAATGCCCGACTAGGATCTAGAAGTGCATACTTAGAGGAACACAACCCAAAAACCATTTTTCCATAGCCCTAGCCATAACCCAGTCCTCAGTGAGGCCCAAAAAAGCACTTTTTGCAATAGGTACACAACATTTGACCATCTTAAAACCTACCTTTTGATTGCTATATTGGTTAGGTTTATTTTATGATACTCAAGTACACATTATAACCCTCATATTGAATGAAATTAGAGAGAAAAGAGAGGTGAACTGCTTTGTCTTACATTTTGGTTCATCACCCCCACTCTATTTTTCTCCTTTTCATTTTGGTGAACCCGACCTTGGACATCAAAATTCTAAAAATTGGAATTCATTAAAACCATAGATCTAGGATTTGTATTAGTTTGCATTTCAACTAGGGTTGTCAAAACTGCATTAGTTTACATTGCATTTTAGGTGTAAACTTGCATTTAGTATTCATTTTAAATCTAAAAATTCAACAAAAAAAATGCATAATGTTAAACTGATTTTGCATAGTGTTTGCATATTAGTGTAATTTTCATCATTCATATTCAAAAATTGGATCAAAATTGCATTTCAAAAAGTGTCATATAGTTCATCATTTTTCCTTCATTGCACTTGCATTTCAACATTAAATTTTGGAAATTTCTATCACAAAAGTTACAGATTGAGATTTGAAACAAAAAAACACATCTAATCACTTTGAAATTACATTTTTTAATTTAAAAAAATCTTATACTAGCCCATTCACCATAGGGTGAATGAGTCCCTGTTAGGGTTACAAAAGCAACAAATTTTCATAGTTCATAAGCTTCAATATCAGGTTCAAAGTTTCCTAGAAAAGCATGCTAGGACCCATTCGCCACTAGGCGAATGAGTCCTTGGAGGCCTATAAATTAAATCAACTTTTCTGAGCTTTCTAGAGATTTTGTGTACTTCCTAAGCTTGCTAGTACCCTATTGTATCAATATGGAAAGTTTCAAGAAATTTTGTTTTATGTATCCAGGTCAAATCATCCATTTAGTGGTCATTTTTAAAGCATTTCAAAAATCATTTTAGTAATAAAAATTGTCAGATTTATAGGGCATTTGTTTACATTTTTGAAGCATTACATAAGTTAGATAGCTTACTTTTTCATGTTAGCATGTTTCCTTTTCAAACATTTAGTGTTCATGGAGTATCACATGGCTTGCATGATTCTATTTCCTCTACTCATGAGCATAATCTAGGAAAAATAAATAAAACCTTTGACAAGCATGTTAGCTACCCTCCTAATAACTATCAGATTTGTAAGAATTTCATAACACAAGAGGATGCAAATCATGACAATCATAATTGTGCATCTCTTGATACCACTCCTATTAGTGACGAAGGTATCTTGGTGAAATAAGATACAATCATTGAGAATCATGAAAGTATTATTTGTTCCTCTCCTCCTCCCCCTTGGGAAGATATTATGACACAAGAAGATGAGATCATTGACACTACTTTACCTAGTCTCCATTCATCTCCCAACACCTCCCCTACTTGTGAGAATGCTTTAGTGAAAGAGGATACAATCATGAACAATCATGAAAAACACATTTGTGAAGAAGTTATGTTTGTGTTAAGAGATCCAATGATTGATAGTTATAACATTATTTCTCTCCTTCTTTATTTCCCTAACATTTAGAAAGATCTATTTGAATGAAAGGATTCAATCATTGGTAAAAATGAAAATCATAATTATTCTTCTCTTGATGCCTTCCCTATTTGTGATGATACTTTACAAAATATAACCATGGAATGTGATGAGCCTCTTGTTTTCTCCTCTCCTAAAATCTCTCCTACTAGGGTAGATATTATGGAACAAGAAAGTGATACCTTAGAGAAAAAGGATGAAATAATGGGCAACCATAACAATCATATTTGGCCCTCTCCTAATATCTCTCCTAGTTGTGAAGAAGATATTTTGGTGTTAGAAGATCAAACCAATGAAAGTTATGAGAATCCTATTTGTCTCTCTTCCCCTAGGAAAACATTATTGAACAAGAGAATTCCATAATTGATAAGCAAGAAAATCCAACCATTGATAACTCCCTTACTTGTGATGAAGCGATTTTGGAAGATCCAACCTTTGAATGTCATGAATATCTAGTTTGTTGCTCTCCTAAAAAATCTCCTACTAGGGAAGATATCATGGTGGAAGAAATTGACAATAATAATAATGAGGCTTCCTTAGATGAAGATTATGAAGTGACATTAGATTCCCCTTCACTAAGAGATCATGAAAATAAGGACAAGCCTTTTGAGGTTATGCACATTATATATCAATAACATTAGTTACTACCTACCCACACTCACAAAAACCACAAGTTCAAAATAAACCCATGCTTATCTTAGAACCACCTAAAAGGAAACTTGATCATGATAATTTTTGTAGCAACCAAGTTACAATACCGTTTCTCATACATATAACACTAGGAACAATCCACAACCAAGACAAACAACTCAAACATCCCTCCCATTGCCTCAACCTATCTTGCCTAGTGCTCCTCATTTTCCTTTACAAAGTGGAAAGGAGTATGACCTTGTTGAACAACTTAAAAATACTCCTGCTAAGATATCCTTATGGGACCTTATTCAAGCCTCACTTATTTATCATAACATGCTTCAAAGTGCTTTACAACAAGTTCCTACCCCTCCTAATGTGCAATCAAATGATGTGGCAACCCAAATTCAAGCTACAACTCCGACCAACTTAGACATTACTTTCTATCAAGATGAATTATCTTCATTAGAAGAGAAAAAACAAAATGAAGCTTTCATGATAATAACTTATGTTAATAGAATTGGGATAAAGAGAAATCTTGTAGACAGTGGTTCAACCCTTAATGTGTGTAGTGTGTGCCTATTGGAGAAGATTCATATGGATAAGAGTTTCATTATCCCCTATTATTTATCTATTCATGGGTGTGATAATATAGGAAAACAACCATTTGCAGTCATCACATTACCTATTAAAGTTGGAAAGGTTACCTTGCAAACTCTAGTCCACGTTATGCCTCACAATCTCTCATATAATCTCCTCTTAGGTATACCATGGATTCATGAGATGAATGGGGTGCCTTCTACCCTTCATCATAAAATGAAGTACGTCTATGACAAAAAATTTTACACACTCAAGGCTGATCACAAACTTGAAAGTTGTTTGATTGCTAAGAAAGAAGGACGAGACCCTTGGAAAGTATTCAAATCAACTGTAAAAGTGGAAGTCACAAAGGAAGAAGAACATTGATGAAGTCACTAAGTTATTAGAAGATGATTGGGGTTCCTTAGATTTCACACCTACATTCATGGGAGAATACAAGATCATAAACAAAATAGTTTGAAAAGGGAAAAGAAAAAATGGTAATGTCAACACAAAATTTGAAAGCATCCACCTCAACCACTTTAGAAGGAGAAGAAAATTACACAAAAAACTTTGATGAAGTTGATTATGAGCAACTACTAAATCCAAAAGAAATGAAAAAGCTTTATGGAAGAGGTTATGAACTTATGAAACAACTTGGGTATAGTGGAAAAAGATGTGGTGCTAGAGAACACGGTATTCATTTCCCTCTAAAGCCTAACATGAAATAAATAACTAGTGGTCTTGGTTATTGTCCTTTGAAAGAAACAAAAGCATCAAAAAATCCTTCACTCAATATCATCACTCTTACAAAAGATTCTTCCAAGATAACTTTAACTTTGGTGCATCCTGAACTGATAGATACTACATGTGGGAATATCTCATTAGATAGGCATCAAGTTGATACTTTGTCTACTCATTATAATCAATAACATTAGTTACTGCTCCTTGTTGTGTAATAGTTGTAGGATCATAGCATACTCACTATTGCATGATTTACACTCATTGCAAGTCATTTCCTTTAATTTGTAAAGAGCAGCATATCATCATACATTCTCGACTCATCCTTGTCCTGCACTTAGTGGGGGAAAGGGGTTAGATAGTCTTGTCCTAGTTTTGGAATTTGATGTTGTCCCTTTGGCTAGTTGCCCACCTTCCATATATATTGATCAAGATTTGGATGTGGATGACCTGCTAATAGGTTGACTCGCATGTGCCTTACTAGTCTTTTTCATTGTTTGTCTTTTTCGCGCATCTTTATTTGATTGCATGTGTGTAATGTGATCCCTCATGTTGTTTTGTTCGATGTATATCTCTCTCTTTTTTGTGCATTCCTCTATGTGTACTTACATTCTTCTATATGTCGTAAACATTTTAACTTTTTTGCTTGTATTGTGTTTTCCTTTTAGGGATGACAGAAGGCGTCGAGACATTTAGGTCTCTTCCATGTTGACCTGAAATTTTTTTTCTATGTTTTTGATCTCTTTGTGTCATTCTTCCAGTTCTATGAGTATTTGAGGAATGATGACATTTTTGAGATCTCTAACAACATTGTAGCAAAGATATACTGACCCTGAATCCATAGATCCCTTATGTATTTCTAGGGGCAACCCCTCCCTCCTTTTTCATGGCATAGCTTTATTTTGGAAACATATGACTTGGCATAGGGTTTTCCGAGGAAAGCTCTCATGTCGTAGGAGTAAACATTGGATACTTTAAAGAAATTTCTCACAACAATGGTGTTAGCAACCGCTTTAAAGTGGGATCATACATCGATGATATCTTTCGACATTTTTCATGTTTCATGGTGCGATTTTCTTTTTTCTTGTGATGTGCCCTTTTCTTGGTGGTTTCATTGGGTTTGATGTCCTCCAAGAGTGTGATATTTCTTAAGTGTATGACTTTCTCTTAGTGGCTTGATGTGACACGAGACATCCCCTAAGTTGCAATCTATTACTCTTGATTTGTCCTCTCTTGGAGACATTAGGCATGATGATCCCTAAGAAGAAGACCCTTACACGAATGAAGCAAAATCCATTTGAATAAAAAAAATTACTAGCATTATTATTCATAAGTGTTTGGCATAACACAACTTGCTAACCTTGTGAAGCTCAAAACCCCTAATTCAAGGCCACCTAGCATAACACACCTTGCATGCCTGTGAAGCCTTGTCATGTGCATAGGTGCTTAGCATAACACTTGTTAAGCACGAATTAGAAATGTGAGTGGTGCCCTATCGAAGTTATCAAAGGGATAGCTTTGGTATGGTAAGTACAGTGAGAGACAACATAGAGGCATGACTTTCTCACTAAGTCGCCTTCCTCTTTCTTTTTGGGATACTCACCTAGTGGATGACCTGAGGTTCCACTACCCTAGAGTGAGCACAAAATTGATAGTCTAGATGTGTTCCACATCGCATTGGACCATTTAGGCTTGATATTTTATTCTTGGTCTTTGATAGTGTATGATTGTGTATCTTTTTCATTGTTGTATAGATAAGTCTCTTGAATGTCTACTTTAGTGTGAGTTTGACATGGGGTCATACTCTCACTAAAGTGGGGGCTAAATGTAGTGTCAAAAAAATTATCCCTTTTTCACACTTAATTTGGGAATAATTAATTATTAAAATGAGCCTAATGTTGCCTTGATTTAGTGTTGTAATGTGTTTTACACATTCACATTAAGTTTGGGGCCCTTCTTAATAAAATGAACTTAATGGTGCCTTATTTAGGGTGTTGTAAAGTGTATCTTTACACTTTCACACTAATCTAAGGCTTCATTAATTAATTGAGCTTAATTGAGCTTAATTAACCCCTTTAATTCAAATCCAAGCCTAATTAATTGCATATTCTAAGTGATAAAACCTCACATTCATAAATGATATTACACAACACTTAATTTTACAAGGTGTTTGTCCTAGGCTAGTGACCTAGGACCCATTCACCATCTGGAGAATGGGTCCTCACTAGGTCCTAGGACCCTAATTTTACATAACATTTAACATCCCTCGAAGTGTGTCCTAGTCAAGTATGCTAGGACCCATTTGCCACATGGAAAATGGGTCCTCACTTGGACCTAGGACCCCCCCTTGGCATATGTTTTTTGTGGTATTTTAATAATTTCAAATTCAAGATCTAATGTCGACTTGTGCTATTTGAATTTTGGGGTTTAATCTTAAGTTATGTATAAATATAAGGTTATTTCACATAGTTTCATCTAAGCTTTCAAGTGTTCAAGTCCCAATAGAAAATTTATGAGATCAAGAGTTCACAAGAGAATTTCTAAGACATTCAAGGGAAGATTATTGAAGGATTATTGCAGCAATCAAGAGTCATTTCATCATGTCAAATGCATAGTGCATCATGCATGTGGTTGAGTTAGTATGTTGGTGTAGAATTAAAGATCTAATTCAAGCATTGTTTCACATCCAAGTTCTATGATCAAGATCTACATTCATTGAGGCCACTTCATGCAAGATTTTTGATTTGATATCCAAGGTTTCAACTAAGGTTTGGTGAGTTGTGACATTGCTTTTTGTTCATTCATCATTCCTTCATGCATTTCTATTTCATTTTAAGGTTTAATTACCAAAACGGGGTTTAACCAAGACAAAACCCTATTGCCTAACAAAACAATATTTTTCTCTCCTTTAATGTGTGATTGCAGGTTTTAGGTTGAAGATCATTTGGAAAACAAAAATTGTCAAAGTTGTCACCTTTCTTGCAAAATCACAAAAACTAAGCTACAAGATTTATTTCTAGGTTTCCAACAATGCCCGACTAGGATTTGGAAGTGCAGATTGAGAGGAACATAACCTAGAAACCATTTTTCCATAGCCCTAGCTAGGACCCATTCTCCATAGGGTGAATATAAGTCCTCAGTGAGGCCTAAAAAAGTACTTTTTACAACAGGTACACAACATTCGACCCTCTTAAAACCTACCTTTTGATTTCTATATTGGTTAATTTTATTTTCTGATACTCAAGTGCACATTATAACCCTAATATTGAATGAAATTATAGAGAAAAGAGAGGTGTACTGCTTTGTCTTACATTTTCGTTCATCACCCTCATTTTTTTCCTTTTCATGTTGCAAATGCCCCCTATATTATTTATGCAATAGATAAACAATTAATAAAAGAATAAAAACTGATACTTAATTTCCATGGCCTTCATAATACCTTCCCAAAATAAAATTAATCAAATTGGTGCTTTAGAAGTGTGGAATTGGGTGCCAACAAGGGAAAAATGGAAGTTCTTTGATTTATATAAAAATTGGCGTGCAATCTTGGAATAGCACCCCATAGACCTCTACAAAAGGATTTTACTCCAACCCTCCAAAATCATGAGATATTAAACTTTTCGTAAATTGCTGACAATTTTTTTAACAAACTTTCAGCATTAAAATCTCCCAAATTGAAAAAGATATGAATTCATGTGCTACCTCCACGAATACCCCTACCAAAGTATTCTACTCCAATCCTTATGAGTTTTCCAAAAATATTTTTTGAAAATTGCCTGCAAATCCTTAAAACCATGATTTGATAAAAATTGACTTTATGCAAATTTGAACACACCAAGAGCTTTCCAAAGCTAAGAGATGTCAAATGAACCCCAAAACACACCAAAACTGAAATTCAGACCTAAAACTTTTTTTTGGTTGATGTTGATTGCCCGTTCGCTTGGATGCTCTTGCATCAAACATGTTGGGTAGGAATTTTTTTGATTAGAACTCACAAAATGGAGTGGAGTAGTAGAACTACTCTTTCAGGTTGTGGACAACTTGCAACGACTTCCATCACTAATTTAGACAAAAAAAAAATTCTTCCTCTGCCTCTTCTAGCACTTAGCCAGGATACTTGTTGTCCTCCTCCACCAAGTGTGCACTCTATTCATCCTTCTTCTCGTGGACTCACATCCACCACAGACAATTATCCTTTGCCACATCTCCTCTTCCTTTATTTCCTTCTCTGTGGGATCCAACCCACCACAAATCGACCATCTCCACCAAGTTCCTCATGCACCATCATCTACAACCTCTATACACAAATATGCAACATTCACATACTCATTTGCAACTACAACTTTGTCTTCGACTACTTAAATATCTTCTTTAGATGGTAAATAATCATCACTTTTAAACTTAAAATCATAATTTACCTTTTTCTTCTTTGCTACTCCAACATCACCTTCTTCGTCCTTAAAACCCTGCATGTATGCATCTTCACAAGGTTCAAATTTCTCCGATGTATTCATGTTCTCCAAAGGACCATTGTCGATTGCATCCCCTTCTTTGTTGTCTACATTGAAGATAACTCCATCCAACATTTGTCTCTTAAATATCTTATCCAACATCGACATCTATTCTTTCAACAAGAGATCATCCTCTTCCTCATCAACCCACTTGTCAAATCTAGGACCATCCATGTTCACAATTTTTTATTGCAAACCCCCTTCATCCACTTCACACAATGCACTCCATTCACATGTTATCTATGCAACTTGCACCTCATCATCTTCTTCACTTGTGTAGGCTACCTGGGCACATATTATTCCTTACATTCAACCCCTGCCAAAGGGATGCAATACTTTTTCTTTTCGATCTTCTCTTCATTGTCCTCTTTCATGAGAACGTTCTTCTTCCCATGTCTCTCATCCCATGCTCTCATTTCCTCTTTACTCTTCCTTTCCAATACATTTACTTCAACTTGGAGCTTTTCAAATTCTTCACGAAGCTTCCTATTTTTCTTTTCTTCCCAATATTGTTCCCAAATCAAAATTCTCACAGGCCTCCTCATGACCCATCCTGTCTTCTCTAGTATAGACTACCTCATGCTCAATGATCTTTCTACAGACTCTAATCTTCTAACTTCATTCTCCACTCATAGGTCCTGGCATAGACTGCCTCATGTTTGACACTCTTCCTATGCACTAAGAACCTCTGGCTCTAATACCACTGATGCAAACAAAAATCACATCATATAATGAACTCACAAAATAGTAGAGATTAAACAAAGAGGGAAACCATTTCAAATCAAATCTAAAAATTATTTCATTCACATTTACACAAGTACAAATTTGTTCAATATATTTTTGAAATCAAATATGCACAAATGTTCTCCCTATAGCTCCTTGCTACCCCAAAGTTCTCTTTGTTGTTGGTCAAACCTCCACACAACTTTAAAATCTAGCACCTCTCACACATTGATGCTTTGTCTTTCATTATACTGGTGTTGCTCAAACCTGCAACAAAAACCCCCAATGAATACCTCTACAAAGGCATCTCTTCTCCTTTCCATTCCTCTCAAACTCCTTCCCATTCCTCCCAAACTTCTTCCCACGTTTTTCTTCAAAAATCCCCAAAAATATGCATTAAAATCATCAATTATGACCTAAGAATGGGCTCCCAACTCTCCCCCAAGAATAGCTCTACATATACTATGTTTATTTAGCCTTAAATAAGTTATTTAAACTTCTAGTAACTCCTCTAGATGTTGCTTGGGCATTTTTCTCTATTATGGGAATTTTAAAAATTCAAAAATCTTCTTAAATTATGTTGCAAATGCCCCTATATTATTTATGCAATAGATAAACAATTAATAAAGGAATACAAACTTATATTTAATTTCCATGGCCTCCATAATTCCTTCACAAAATAAAATTAATCAAATTGGTGCTTTGGAAGTGTGGAATTGGGTGCCAACAAGCAAAAAAATGGAAGCTCTCTGATTCATATGAAAATTGGTGTGCAAGCTTGGAATGGCACCCCATGGATCCTTGCAAAAGGATTTTACTCCAACCCTCCAAAATCATGAGATATTAAACTTTTTGTAAATCGCTGACAATTTTTTTAACAAAATTTCAACAAAATCTCCCAAACTGAAAAAGGTGTGATTTTAATTCTTTTTGCATATTTCACGTGCTACCTCCACGAATACCCCTACCAAAGTATTCTACTCCAATCCTTATGAGTTTTCCAGAAATAATTTTTGAAAACTACCTGCAGAACCTTAAAACGATGATTTGATAAAAATCGACTTTATGCAAATTTGAACACAGCAAGAGCTTTTCAAAGCTAAGAGATGTCAAATAAACCCCAAAACACACCAAAACTAAAATTTAAACTTGAAACTTATTTTTGGTTGATGTTGATTGCCAGTCTGCCCAGATGCTCTTGCATCAAAAATTAGAATTCCATTGTAATTCATGTCATAGACTAGATAGTGGGTGTGTAACAAGGTGAAAAAAGGGAAGATTATATCAAAAATATTTTCTCATTTTAGTCGTCTAAATTCTAATAAAAATTCAATATAATTCATTTTCCACTATCAAATCTAGTTTTACCCTATTAAGAGGTTTCTAGGATAACATTTGTGTTCACTTATCTTTCATATAATTTTTCTTTCCTAATTATCAAATAGATTTTTATTGTAAGCAACATAATTCTTCAATTCATTAATTCATAATTTCTACAAGCATATTTTGATGTGATTATAGATCGTTCTATATACCCATATTTTCTCGCATTATGGGAAAATTGGGAGCATCTTCACCTTGAGTATATACACATAGGCAATTATATCTCGAGCACACATTTCACTCATTTTTTTATTATCAAAGTCTAATAAGTTCCTTCTACTCCGTTATCAATCGCATTTTTTAGTTTCATTATTTGTTTTCTTTATTTACTTTCTTTATTTGTGGGCACTCCTTCATAGTATACACAATTTGAGGAGGCATATTATATTTCTAAATGTGTGTTTTCATAGGTCAATACTTTTACATTTATGGTATGTGAAGCTTGATGAATGATAAAGGTGGCACACACTTGTTCCATTTTTTCAGATTTTCTAGATCTAGAAATTTATGTTATTTTTATTACAATTACTTTTAGTTATTTCTACTTTGACATGTTTTCTCTCTTAGTTTTATGCATAAACCAAAGTGGGAGAAATTATAGAGAATATTACATACCTTAACCTTCCACCTTTATATTTACTCCACTTTGCATGAATATCTTTAATGAATTATTCTAGTACACTTTTTAACTCTTTTGGCACTCTCATAAATCCAACATTTTATTCGTAATGTTATTTCACTCTACTTAAAATATCCTTGATCCATTTATCAAAATGTTTCCTATCTTGGACTGGATAACACAATTTATTATGCCCCTTGGACTAGATTATAAGCATGATCTTGTCTGTTGTTTCAAAAATTAAAACTACCCACATTCCAAGGCCAACTATCTTAAACATGATTATTACTCGTCAAGAGGCACACCAAAAAGTTTAAATTCTGCTTGTAGGGTTATGTATTTAAAGTATCATCATAGTTCATTTAAATCATTGCATCAATAATACTTAGTAATTTTATTCATAAAGTCAATCATACACATCTCAATCTCAGTTGCCTAGTCTTAATTACATCAACATACAAATTCTTTGTTTTGTTGTTGAATCAATCCTAGGGGCCCATGTTTAAGAAAGTGAGTCAAACACTCTTTCCCTCGTCATAATAAGTCCCAATGATGCTTCTTAGCACTAGTTGACCAATACTATTAACCCATATATAGTCCTAGCATATATTCTCTATATAAAGATAACAAAAACCAAATTCTACAAGGGATCGAATCGCACCACCCATGAGATACTCATGCTATTTGGACCAAATCACAACACAATCATATCCCATCTTTCTCAAATTCTCAAAATTTAGTGATCACGAGATTATGATAATTTATCTAATTTAAAATTTTAATTTCTACCTTTTTACAATACCATAATAAGCAATATCCATATTACATCCATTTTATTTAAATAACACAACTATCAAAATCCACATTACATTAACTTCAAAATAAAATTTAGTCAAATCTCAATTAATTTAATCTATTACTATAACAACTTACTCAATTGTGATATTGCTATCAGCATTCAACCATGTAGTTTTACGAGTCAAACTCATTGACCCATGTTTCATGAGTAGTGGTTCACAAGAACCCATCTCTCATGATAATGAATTGTCCACTTAGCACTCATTGCATCTAGGTGATGCTCATAGAGGTGAAACACTGGGCCTTCCCGGTAGGTCACCCATCCCAGTAGTACTACAGCTCAAATACGCTTAACCACAGAGTTTTCCCACACACTTAACCATAGAGCTTTCCCAAGGTTAAGCCCACTTAACTTGCAACCCCATTTAAAAAACCTTTAGCAAGTATTGTGCCTTATAAACCATTCATTATAAAATCCCTTTAGCTCATCAACTGATAAATACTTATCAACTTACTCAATTATTATTCCCTAACAACTTAATTAACTTAAAACTTAAATTATATCAATTAATCCCTTAAACATATTTATATAGTGTGTTTTATTCCCTTCCAAATTAAAGCATATTAATAGTCCCATCACACCCAAACAGCTACTAAACAATGGAATCATTTTATATTAATTTATATTTCCAAGAAACGAAACTATAGTTTTTTAACATTTTGTAGTTGGAATGTAAGAAAAAAAGCACATAGGAAACCTTCTAATAGAAAAAAAAAGTGATCATATCTCAATTCCCAAGATCTCCGCTGAAGATAGATTAATTCAACACGGAAACTTCTTTAGTGAATAGACAATATGGACTTTTCTAACTAGCTTTATTTAATATTAAAAAGAAAAGATACACAATATTTTATAGTTCATGATAGTGATTGAGAATAATGTTTTGAACTTAATTGTGTAGTTGAATGATACTTTTGACCTATTATTTTAAGACTAAAAAAATTCTCTCTTATCTTAATTTTTTTAATAATTTGTGAGGTATTTTTATTAATGAAATAGTGTTATTTATAGTAATGGTATAAAGTTTTGAAAAATATAGTATAAATAGCAAAAGTTGGGTAGAAAAAGTGACATCCCATAATTTAAGTAAATATATAATTTTCAATATTTTATATTAAAATAATAATTATATCAACAAGTTGTTAAACAATAAAAAATATTTAATAATAGAAAAAACACAAATCACAATTTTCTATATATCAATTTTTTTAATTTTTTTAATTTAGAGATATCTCTACAATTCAGTCTAAGATGCACACAACCACTTGCAAGCCATCAACATTATTTTAATCATTTGATACCTAAATTTCAAATATATATATAATCTCATAACCTTAGCAATAATCCTAAAAAATAGCCCATATATATGGGAAAAACCTAAAGCTTGTGATATATTAAAATCTTTTCCAATTAAAAAACCCTAGATCATGTGGTGACATTGTCTAAGTTCTAAAGTGTGTTCACTAGTCTAGTTGACTTATGTGCCATTTTAGGTTGCTTATCTATACTATCACATGGCTCTTACCTTAAGCAAAGGAGTCTTTAAAGTCTTCCCCACGTGAAAGTGCCTTACTTTTAGAAGAGGTTTCTCTTCACACTCCTTGCTAACTAAGGAAACAAATTATGGTTGGTTCATTGTTTCAAGTCATTATTATGGACAATGGTCATAAAATTAATAACCAATTATGATGAAATTAGGTTAAAAAGTTTGTCATTATAAATATAATATAAATCAATCAATATGACAATAAAATATTAGTACTTGTATTTAAAGGAGGTTTGAGGATTACGTCAATAGAAAACCATATGTATGTTAATATGTTAGAGAGTACATGTTTATGCATGAGTGTGCATGGATGCCATGCACTACAAATTCTAATTGTATGTGGTTCGATTAAACAATTAATAATAAGTGTTAAATAATGGAATGAAATAAACTTAAACAAATCTAGATTTTTTCGTTAAAGAAGTTTAAGTATTATTTGATTTTGAAATATTTGTATATAGATTTAAAACATAAAGCAATGCAATTGTCATCAAATTGACAAAAAACATTGCAAATGGAAATAAAATGTTCCCTTCTAATTGGAAAATCAATATTTATCTCAATTTTACATGATAAGTGAGATTTTGAAGGCTTTCACTGATATTTTGGAGGCTTTTACCATTAAATGGCAACTGATTTACCCTTAAATGACAACTAAAACTTGTTTTCCGACGACCCAACAATGATTTACAAATGTGAGACTTGTTTCAGACTCAAACCTCATAATATATAGTCTATTGACAAATAATATAATAAAACATAAACCCAAATTATTTTATTAAAAACCAAAAATTTAGGAAAAATATGATGGCTTTTTAGATGACCATCCATGTTGGAAACCATGACAAATGTATGAATGGGACCACGCTGAAAATATCAATATGAAAGGGCTCATAATATTTTTGTGTTTGTTTAATAAAAGCAAAGGGTGGATGAGATGTAAAGAAGCAATGGTCCATTGCTAGGGACAATTGCTCTTCTTTGTGGATGTAATTTGTGATGCCACGTGGCACCATGAAAGTTCCTTTGTGTTGTAGTTGAACTAAAATACTACCCTTGTCTTTCTCATGTAGTGTTATTATTGGACTTGGTTACTAGAATCTTATCAGCTTTTATACGCTGTCCTTGACATTTGTTAGCGAAACAACAAAGTTGACAAAAGGAAGAGGACAACTTTTTAAGTCGTGGTCTCCTATATTATAAAATATATGGAGGTGGGGGCCACGAGATTCGTGTTCAACTCACAATTGCTTCGCTTACAAACAATGTTTTCATCAAAAGTCACTTTCTTCACTCTAGGAATTATTCTAGAGCATGGGGGACTGCTTTAGATAAAGACTTCAAACATAAGGGGTAATATTTTGACTTCATCTTTTTGGAGTGTAGGTAATGGGTCTTTGTATTCAGTAAGATTCATTTTTAAGTAGCATCTAGATATGATTGTATTCAGTTTTTTATTATTTGATATAATGATTGTCTTTCAACTTGCAACCAATATTATAAATTATCTTGTTTACTTTTAAAACATTTATCTTGTTAGTTTGAATGTTAGTACTAATTAGTAAAAATTATGGAGCTTAGTATACAAACTAGAATGGATATTTCATACCATTGTTCATCAAGAATATAGCTACTTGGAAAAGAGAGAAAACTACAAATATGAACATACAAACATCAAAATTAGCCATAACAAATGAAAAACATGGATTTACCCTAGAAAAACACATGTTTGGGAAATATACATCAAGATTAAGGTCAAGTGGTGTCCTCATCCACTATGTCCATAACTAAAAGTATATATAGGAATTTATAGTCTATAGGGTAATGTTTAAGAACTTGAACCCTACAAGAACATATTAAAGAGATCATAAGTTTTACAATCCTATGTGTCCATAACTAAAAGTATAAATTAGAATTTACATGGTCTATAGAATAATGTTTAAGATCTTGAACCTTACAAGAACATACTTGAGAGATCACAACTTTGAAAATCATGTAAGTGCTCACTAAATTGGTCTTACAATGGAAGTTGCAACTTTCATTAGGCTTCTTGGATCTTCTCAAACTATTTCATGGGCTATCATAAGATCTTCATTAACCTCGATGACTTTTGGATCTAAGTGAACACATGATATTAGGTCTACTTTTAGGGGTAAACATGTGGTGGAAAAACACTGCAAGGAGTAGTAGCCATTTCCAAAAACTTGTATATCCTCTTTTAAGAAGTAAACTCTCATAATGGTTTAGAGTCTCGAACCTAAGAAAATACCCATTCGTAATGGGTGTTTGTTACTAATA
>VDFB02124008.1:67956-174929 GCA_007258455.2 Sequoia sempervirens | reverse complement strand
TTACAATAATACTAAGAAGATAAGTTCTACATTTTCTAAAATATATTTTAAGTATTAAATATAAATTATTAATTTGCAGTTTTAAGTTAGATTCATACCTATAATTAATTATCAAGTTAAGGTTTATTATATTTTTTAAGCAAATTTTAGAATGGGACATTACACAATGTGTTATTTTCCCCAAACAACACTATCTGCATTTAGATTAGGTGGTCCATCTTCATCATCTTCAAGTGGGCAAAGAATGGCCTGGGTCTTTCATGGTAAGTAAAATTGTAAAAACATTTGATTCATTATCCATTCAACCATAGATTTCATACTTTGCGATTAGTCAAAGAGTAGCCAAGTAATCACACATTTTCTGTCAAGGTGAGTACTCTTGAATTTTACTCGCCACTCACCTGAACATATTCACTTGCCGATTATTTGCAGAGTACTCACGAAAAGACCTCAAAGTACTTGCAAACAAACATATTCACTCATTGATTATTCTCTTTCAAGTTCCATGATACACATTATCAGTTATCATAATGAAAATTTACGTTTGTATATAGTTAATTTATACCGTTATACAAAAATTTTAATGGCATTACTGTGTTAAGTTACTATTATAGTGTTAACTTACTATTATGGAAATACTGTATTAGTTATCATATAGTTAACTATTTTTAAGTTGTTGAGTATTTGTCGAGTCAAAATTTTTGGGCTTGCGGAATACTCTGAGTCAGAGTATGTAAACTATGCATTCAACTATCTAATTGAGCCTTGAACAGATATTCTATTTCCCATTTCAACAGTTTATCATCATTGATGCCTTCCACCAATTCCCTTTTCCAAAATTATATAGCCTACTCCACTGTCATTTCAGTAGCTTATCATCTTTTAGAAGAACAATATCTGATCAACTTTTTCTTTTTCTTTTCAATAGTCTTATCTAATGATAATTTTACTTTCCCTAGCTATTGTTCCTTCAAGAGGATTCGAGGAATCCTAACATTGGATCTTCTTTTGATTTCCCCCACGGCTTGAAAGCAACAATCTGGTGCAACAAATTAGACTGTGGACACCCAAAAATTGCTTATTTTCCAAACAAACCAGAGTCTTTATGGGGCCAAGTACATTCCTCTAGACATTTCTTCACTGGAAACTTGGGTGTGTTGCAACTAGAAATCATTTGATTTTCCAAATTTATAAAAAAATGAAACCTGAAGAGCTATACAACAATTTTGAATCTGGTTTGGTAGTGACATTGCTACTCATATTTAGTGAGGGGTGGCTCATGCGGTTCCCCTTTTCCCTATACTACTTATGGTGTGGGGAAAGGTGGTACATTGAATGGTGGGTTGTCCCTAGAATGGACTGAACTGATCAGATCTTCAAAAAATTCAATGGCAGTTTGTGTTGATTTTGATTCACTTGATGTTCCTCAACTCTCTCTGTCCACTAATGGACCTCCTTTGAAATTGTTTGATAGCACTTTGAATTGAATTATAGCAAAAAATACTTCCATTGGGATGCATCCCCTTCAAAAACTCCATGTTTTCTAGACATCCCCGTCTCGAAGACTTGGGGACTTGGGGGGATGTCCCCCCACCAGTCCACCACCAACGCCACCATCCCACCACCAATGTCGCCACTAGGACTTCAAGTACGTCGGGGTGTCCTCAAGGTGCCTAGGGGACTCCAAATTGTCTCCAAGATGTATAATTCTTATACATCTTTTTATGACTAATTTTTCAAGTACTATATTATTTCAGCATCTTGCCCCCACCCCACCACCATCCCTCTGCCATCCCCAAACTTAGGCACTTGGTCCCCCATCCCCGAAACTCGTCCCCACGTCCTCACGTCCCCCCATAAGGAAACTCCGTGGAACTATGAGAAATAGAGAATGCTCTTGTAGGTTAGTTCTTCTATTTTTTCCCTAATATTAATTTAGTACATAAATGGGCCCCTAAAAAATGGAGACTAACGGTTATGTTTCAATTCGTGCACTATATTGAGGTATCTTTCTTTCTAGATTCTTCCTTCATGAAGATTTACTTAAGGTTTTTGTCGATGGCCGATGGTTCTTTGGAAAAAGTGGTCTTTCATTATGTAGATGGAAACTAGAGTTAGACCCTAAAGCTGATTTGTGTGTAGTGGCACTAGTCTAGGTTCAACTTTCCATCTCTCCTTGGATTTTTGAGATGAGAAAGTTATTTCATGGAATGATAAATCCTTGAATCATTTGATGGTTGTTGACAAAGTGATTGATAAAAAATAAAATAAAATTCATACACTTTGGTGAATGTGGAAATCCACAAGACCCTCCCCCATCCATTATTTTGGACTCCAAGTTGTGAAGGTTAATTTAGCCCATTTCTTATGAGGACTCCAACTTGTTATGTCAAAAATGAAAGAGGGGAGATCATCTCATTCACATGTCCTTTGAATGTTTAAGAAGGTAGTGGAAGATGTGAACAAAAGAAAGACAAAAAAATGGAAGACTCAAATGCTCTGAAGGTTTCCTATGTTATCTCAAAGCTTGGTAAGAAGGATGTCCCTCCTGCCTTGGCTGAAGTGGATGGTGTGCATAAGAGGTTGTATCAAGCTATAGGCGAACAACATTCTCCAAGTGTGACTAATAAGTATCCTTTTCAAAAGGGGTTAATCAATTTTTTTAATTATGTCCTATTAAGGGTGTGGTGATCATTGGGTTTGATTTTGTCCCCTCTGAATTGATGGATCGAACTAGGTTGCTTTGACCTTGCTCTCTCCTCCTAAAAACTTGTTTGATGGCTTTCGATTGGGTAGAGAGGCCAAGTCTCCTTAGATGGAATTTTAGAAATATAAACAACATGAAAATATGGATGGTGCGGTCCATTCAAAAACATATACAATTGCTCTTTATCATAATAGAATAATCCTAATAAGGGCAACCTAAGATTGAAGTTTTCTCTCCTCTATTGGATAGAAGTTTGCTAGGGGGTATGGAATTGAAGCCATAAAAACGTAAAGCTAATTTGGTAAGTGGTGGAAAAAATAGTCATGAGATTGAGATCTCAACCCTAAGCCTTCACAGGGAAGAGAAAATGAGCATGATTGGCATTCAAAAACAACAATTTCAACAAGTCACAATTGTTTGACTCGAGCCAGTAAGGGCAAGGGATAGACTAAGGTGGCCAAAAAAGTAGTAGATATGGGGGTGGAACATAGAAAGGGGAGGCCTTCAGAAAGATTGTTCGTGAAATAACAATGGATGATGAGAAAACCTTGGAGTTGTTAGGAGGAAGTGGCCAGGCTTAAAGATCACACACTAAGCTTTGACTGCTTAGGTGTGCATGTGGGGCCCTCTTAATATCACGTTTCCCGTTTGTTTTCGGTTGTGCTCCTCTACTTTGCATGGTAATCATCACTGTGATAGTTAAGTTTTCATTTCAATTTTGAATCTGCACTACGAAGGTCATTTGGTGGATGGCGGTCAATTTATTTTTTTGAAACTGACTCCTGCCCACCCACACTGCAAATGTAATGCTACTGTAGCATAAGAAGACATGGGTTTACTCATGAGATTAGTCACACTATTTAACTACATGCAAAAAGTAGGTCTCCAAATGCTAGTCACACTATTTACATTTGCTAGTGTAGTCCCAACCGGTGCCAAAATAGGAGCTTTTGAACAAAGAATCTGTTATAGCACGAAGGGTTTAGGATTTTTTTCAAATAATGTAGTTGGAAATGATTGGGTAGAAATGTATGAAAAATGTAGAAGCCAAGACAGGTATGTGAACTATTTGGTTGAATGCCTAAAAGATGTGGTCTTATGGAATGCTACGATTGCAAGATATGCACAAAATAGTTTGTTGAAAAAGGTTTTAGAAACTTTCAAGCAAATGCAATGGCAGGTGTAAATCCAAACTCCTCAACCTTGCCAACACCCTCCCTACCTATGCCAAAATGGGAGCTTTGGAACCGACTATGCACACCCATCATAGGATTAAGGATGCATGAATTTTGTCAAATGTTGTAGTTGCAACTGCCCTGGTAGACATGTATGCAAAATGTGGAAGCATAGATAAACAATGTGAACTGTTTGATATAATTCCTTAAAGAAATGTGTTCTCATAGAATACCCTAATTGTTGGATATTCATAAAATGGATTTGTTGAAAAGGATTTTTTATGCTTTCAAGAAAATGCAATTGGCAACTGTAAAGCTAGACTCTACAACTTTTGATAGTGTCCTCATAGCCTATTTCGAAAGGAGGCTTAGGAATAGGGTATGGACATCCATCAAAGCATAAAGGATAGAAGGATTTTGTGAGATGTACTTGCAACCGCTCTAGTAGACATGCTTCCAAAATGTGGAAGCATGGAAAGGACACACAAACTGTTTAACAATGTCCCTCAAAGAAATTTGGTCTCATGGAATGCCATGATTGTAGGATATGAACAAAATGGATTTTTTGACAAAGGTTTAGGAACTTTCAAGCAAATGAAATTGGTAGTTGTAAAGGAAGCATTCTCCCTGCCTGTGCCAAAATGGGAGCTTTGAAACACATATGGAGGTTGAAGAGGAAGCTTGTGATGAGGTTGAAGCCCTTGTTTTGGAACATAAAAGGAAGACCCTTCTTAAATATGGTGAAAGTTCGAAGAAGGCTAAGGGTAAGGATCATTCTACTTGTAGGAAGAATATGTCTCTGGAGGATGATGCTAGTGGCAACTTGGATGGGATGCAGTTGGAGGAGAGTCCGAGTGGAGAGAAAGAGTTGTCTGTTGATAAAGGCTTAAAGGTGGATAAGGAGTTGGGAAATTCTGATGTTCCTGTTGTTTCCACTAAGGTGGAGACTCCTAAGTAGAAAATAAAAGTCCTTGATGGTGACTATGCTCCCAACAAAGGTAAAGTGGTTTTTCAGGATGAGCAGGAGACCTAGGTTGACCTCGGGGATGACTTGGTTGATGAGAGGGACATTTTTAATTGCAATTGTGAAGAGTTAACTAATGTCTTGGGTATGGTGAAGGATGGATCGATTTTTTTTCATAATCTTTAAACGGTTGTTCAGTGAGTTGAATCTAACTAATGTTAAGGTTTGGTCCTTGATCGACAATGCTGAGGTTAATACCAATCCTCATGATTCTTCAATTCCGGCCTAGGTTAATCAATTGTTTGATATCTTGAAGATGGTTATTGATCAAATGCTAAAAATGAAGGACTTTGAGTATAAAGTTTCTAGCTTGGAAGAAAGGATAACCAAAGCCTATGAAAATCTTGATACTGTGGTCAAAGTTAGTTGTTTTGTTCTCCAAAATAATGCTGAGGGTCTTCATTTTCTTAATGAAAAGGCCCGAATGTGGAAAGGTGAGTCTTTTGGTGTGATGAAGGAAGCAACTGGTATGGTTGAATTTTCTAAAGACAAGAAGGGAGGGGAGAATGTTAAGGGCCCCTACATCCGAACCCATAGCAAGACTAAAAAGAATTTGGGGATTCCTAATATTGGGTTTTTTGAGGTGGTGGAAATGCACAAGAAGATTATTGCTCATGATCTTGAAGCGATTAATATCATGAAAAGTCTTTAGTTTTCTATTGTTTGGGTCTTTCTTTTTTGTTGGTTGGTTTCTTGTTATGTTTTGATTATTCTTAAAAGCAACGGTCTTTTTTGTACAGGGTTTTGAGGCCCCTTCAAAACCTACTTTTCCTATAATAAAAAACTATTGTAGACAAGGATTTTGGAAAAGTGTTAATTGTTTGGAAATGTTATTGTTGATATATGTTAGAATTAGTTATTTATGCTTCGGCTATTATCATTTCTTATGATATACTAACATATATGTTTGAGTGAGCAGGTAAATTTCCAATGGAATTTGAGGCTCACATAGCTAGTTCCATTTGTGTTCTTTTCTATGACTACCAATTGTAATTTGTATGGAAGAATTAAGATCACGTGTTGTGTGCATATTGTAATGTTGTGAATATATTGTTTGTGTGATTTAATGTATTGTGATGTCATTTAATTATGAAACAGTTTTATTTTTATTATTTTGAGTTGTCTTATAGTATTTTCCTTTTGGATATTTGTGTGGTTTTATTGGAATTGATTGAGTTTTTATAAACTAAAAATGACCCTAGGTGCTAGGTTTATTCAACCTTTAAAATAATTTTTAGTAAGCTTTTAACCACCTTAAAATTCCCATTTCAAAAGGGTAGCAAAAATGGGAGTGAGTCGATGGTTTGGGCAGTTAGGAGAGGAAGTTTATCCTCCTTTTCCTATTTGTGTTTCTTTCTTTAGAGGGGAGGGGTTTTTTTTCCATCTTGTTGTTCTTGGTTTTCTTTTGGAATTTTATTTTTGTAGAGAAATTTATAGGAGAGATGAAAGGTAGTCTTCATCAACTTCTACCAATTGGATAACATTTTCAAGTTAGGGTCTAACCCTCTTGAGATATTTTTGAATTGAAGTGCAAATGAAAATCTAGTATGTTCATTTTTGTGTGAGATCTATGTGGTCAAATGGTGAATGTTTTTGTGACACTATGTTGTGTTTTGTGTGGATTTGATTTTTTTCATAGATTGTAATGTTATTGTAAGTATGTTTTGTGTGGAGTAGACCTCCTCTTTGGAGAGTTAGGTCCTCCTTGTGTTTGGGGTTTAAAAGGGAATGTTGTAATATGTAAAATGTCTGTTGTGAGTTGAATTCTAGTGTAAAAATGTGAAAGAAGATAAGTGTTAAATGTGATTTGGAAATGTGGAATGTGGGTGTATCTTGGAAGGCTATGTGACCCCTAGCTCAGGGGTGGGTTGATTCATAATTCTACGGTTGGGTAGAAAGCCCATTGTTCAATGTTGCATTGTTCCTTGTAGATTCTCTTATTTCAAGCCTATGGATAAAGGTTGAAGACTATTTTGGGACTCATCAAATTATGATTCACAAAAGTTTCATGTTGATTTTGAACTCAAAAAAATAAAAGGGTGAAATAGGTGTTTTTTATATAATATATTAAATATATATTATATTATATTATATACATATATATTAAATATATTATAGTATATTATATGCATATTTATTAAATATATTAAAATTTTAAATCAATAAAATATATTTTAAAATAGAAAAATAATTGAAGGGTCGAGTTGTACATAGCACAATTTGCCCTTCCCCTAGGTAGTTGTGGGAGTTGTGGGATCCCATGAAGCCATGGCCTCTTATAGGTCGCGACCCCATGAAGGCCAATTGACCTTATGGGGATCGACCCCGCTATACATGCTTTTAAAAAAAACCTTAAATGTTATAGCACACTTATAATTTGGTCACCATTATAATGGCATAACATGCATAGAAATAAATGTAGATTCCAGATTTGGAATATGGAAAATTACAAATTTAATGAATTTATCTACAACTTTTAAACAGTGCAAATACACACCAAAAAAAAAAACCTGCAATACATTTTATTAGGTAGAGAGAACTAAATTTCTTCAATCCCTAAACTTGCAAACACAATTATAATAAAAAAATGATTGTTTAATCTTTAACCTCCAATGATCAAAGTGAATAGGAAGACAAACTTATAAACATGTTGATCCTAAAGATACTTTAAACTTGAAAATTAAAACAACCATCTAAAATCAACTTGATTGCCAATCCCAAATGAAAACAAGAGAAATAGTACAAATATATAAAGAAACTTATTGATAATTAGTTGGGAGTTGGTTGAAAAATAGTTGTCAAATAAACTTAAAATTAAGTTTTAAAATTAACTAAAAGTTAGAAAATCATAATTGTTTCTAATTAAATTAATGATTAAACTTATTACTAGAGGACCTAGAGAAAAGAAAGTCACAACTTAATTGTGATAGGATGAATCTAAATTAAATTAGTGAATAAGTCTTTCTTTATAATGTTCTTAATTTAAATTAAAGTTTTTAAAACTAATATGACTTAGAATAGTTGTTTTAAACCACGTGTGATTTAATTTCTAGAAATCTAATTTCTTAGTTCTTTAAAGTATTTAATTAATCTAATTATTAAAATTTAATTAATCTAATTATAAAAAATAATTTTGAGAATCAACTATTAAAATTAACTTTTGTAAAACTTATATCTTTTGATTCATTCAATTCAGTGTGAAAATTTACTAATTCATAGTTATGATTAAATTCATTTAGTGATGAAATTATTTGTCTCATTACAACATTTAATTCTTTTTTAAATTATTGTCAATTAGATTAAACATGGTATTCACCTTTTCTTATTTAGTTGGGCCTTGGGGACTGAATGTTCTTTTTGTCATATAGTAAACCCTTGGGGAGTTATACAACAAAATGTTTTCCCTTCAAGGTATTTTGGTTATACACCTAAACCTAATAGGCAACCACCACCATTAGGGTGTGGTGAAGGGCTATCTCACACTCGATTCATATTTTTCCTTTCCTCGCACTATGTGCAACATGTTACTACGGTGATGTTAACTTGTCACCATTGGGTACACATAGGTAACCCATTAAATGTTGTCTTGTTGGTGTTGTACAAAAAAATGTTGTGGCTGTGTTATTGATTAGTAGTGTAAAAGTGGGCATGACAATACCATGACATAGCAACATGTTGCACAAATATGTACCAAGTTGGTTCAAAATGGCTAGTAGAAAGGGAAAAAAGTTAGAATTCAAATTTTAAATGTTTGAATCTAAGATTCATTCTAGCATGCATCAAGATTGAATCGAGTCAATCCCTAGTAGCATGAAAATGAACCTCAAGGATAGAATGGTACTTTGAGGCATAAGAAAATGTGCAAAAGTAAGTCTAAATGAAGATGGATAGATGGTGAATGGAAATGGATAAGTGTAGATGGAGATTAAATGAGTATAGATAATGATTGGTCCATGAACCAAACCAAGCACAAGAGCATGCTACTTGTCATTATATTATCGCATTTAGGACATTCCATCAAGATACACACAAAACTAAGTGATAAATAGCACATATATGCTAATTTGACCATTACACAACTATAAGTGACGTGGCCAAATAAGAAAAAATAAATAATATATCATCATAGTTATATATGCCTTCTCTAGTTTTCCTTGAACTCTAGTTTCTATGTTACAATCAGATGAAAAAGTAATGTGTCCTAGGGGTTCGCTAGAAGTGATTATTTGATAAAAAATTTGGTTGGGTGGTGGGATACAAAGTAGAAAACATTCAATTTATTTTTAATACTATGTACTTTTTGTTGAATAAGACAATTGAGAGGGGGGCGGTGAATCAGTTGTCACAAATTTAAACCTTTTAAAACATTCATTGGAACTTAGATCAATCACAATTCTTAACTTTGCTAAAATGAATAAACATTAAGTGCAAGTGCAGAAAATGAAAACCATCACACAAACACAACACCAAATTTACGTGGAAAACCCAATGAGGGAAAAACCACGGTGAGGATTAACTCACACTATAGAGAATATCAAAACCGATTACAAAAGGCTCACTGTCTGAGAAATAAGGCTTATTGCCAAAACAAGGACTCACAGATTAGGACTCACTGTCCAATAGGGCTAACAACCTAGAGGGTTCATTGCCACAAAAATACAATGAAGATATAAGAGATATGTTACAAAGAGAAGACAATCTCAATGCAACAAAGATTTCCACCACAATTTTCTCAACCACTTGCAGACATGCATGAATGATAGAGTCCACCTTCAGCTCACTACATCTGGAAACTCAACATTTAGACTTCGCACTAATCTATCACACTCTCATTACATTCATCCACTTGATTCGTACCTGCTTCACATCTATCTGCTCTATTTCTTTGCACTTATCTCTTGTTCTTCTTTCACCACCAACTCATCATGTATGTATACCATCTTCAACTTTGAAACATATCCAAAGTCAGCCATACAACATTAAATTCAAATTAGGTTGGTGCCAAAACATCCTAGGGTGGAATTAGAATAAGGGTGACCCAAACACACACTTGATGAGGACCCAAATAGGTCTCAACATGCTTCATCAATTCTGAAGGTAGTGTTTAAAACAAGGTCGTCCAAACCAGTGTAAAACACATAGAACAATTAAGCACGATCCTTCCAGATGTCGAAATTATCTTCATCGTGATCATAACAACTTCACTCTAGAACTGTAAGTCATAAGACTTAACCAAAGAGAAATTTGAACCAACAACATTTCTCCCGGACCTCAGCCAGATACACATAAAACCACAGTTCACAACTGGTGAACACAACTTTCACTGTACAATGAATCAAAAACCAAAAATATGGATATAGCAGCTTCCAACAACCATGATCAACATATCTGAACCACACACACATAGAAGAAAAACCTAGACCAAAACCTGGAGCAACCGCTAAACACCTACAAGCTTCTTTCAATACAATTTTCTCAACATCCTCGACATATATAGCCAATAACCTACATCCATGACACTAATGACAACAAGAACCAATTGATAACCAATTGACCGGTTGACATCAATCACAACACTTTGCAATTTCTTCATACTTGCAACAATCTTCCCCTTTTTCATTGATGGCAACACATGATGTGAAAAACCATCAAAAACAACATACTAGCACTGAACATACTTATGATTTTGCTTTCTATTTCTCCCCCTTAGTAGATAATCTTTTTCGTTTTTACATCTTTATCTTTTCACATCTTTGTCATCTCCCCCTTTGACATCAATGGCAAAGGAAAAAGATGTTTTACATTGATTTCTCCTTTGACATTGGAAACAAAATACTCATACAATGACAACATGACACTACCTGCTCCCCATGAGAGGTAGCCACCAAAACATTAGTCTAGAAGAAAGATAGATCCATAGATCCACCAAACTGATGCATCTCCATATGCATCTAGTTCAAGAAAGGATGGGAAATGACCCCTAACTTTTCCCAGAGATACTCAAAAGTATCTTTAGGAAGAGCCTTTGTGAATATATCAACAATTTGATAATTCATAGGGACATACACAAGCTTTACTTCATTTTCCACAACCTTCTCTCTCAAAAAATGATACCTGATAGATATATGCTTTTTCCTTGAGTGCATCACTGGATTCTTTGAAATGTTAATTGCACTTGAGTTATCACAGAAGATAGAAATAGGATTATCATACACAATTGTCATATATTTCAATGTTTGTTTCATTTGGATAGAATTTGTATACAACAAGATGCAATGACAATATACTCAGCTCAGCTTCAATAGTAGATAGGGAAACTAAATCATTCTTTTTATTCAACCATGCCACCAATCCACAACCAAGAAAGAATGCACCACCACTTGTACTTTTCATGTCATCTACACATCCAACCCAATCTGCATCTATATAAGCACTTAGTGTAAAGTCAGTCTTTCTAGGATAAGTCATAGTCCATAGTGCCATTCAAATATCTGAATATCCTTTTAACAGCAGCAACATGCATTTCTTTAGGATCTTCTTGAAATCTAGCCACAAAACAGACAACATGCATAATATCTGGTCTAATAGCAGTCAAATACAACAGTCCACCAATCATAGATCTATACTTGTTCTGATCAGCCTTAGGTGAGTCATCATCTTTACCTAATTTGCAACCAGTCACCATAGGAGTGCATACCAGTTTGGAACCATCCATCCCAAACTTCTTCAACATATCTCTCGCATACTTAGATTGTGAAATAAAGATTCATTTCCCTGTTTGATTAATTTACAACCCAAGAATTTTTTTTTTCTCCAAACATAGACATTTCAAACTCTCTTTGCATCTCTTCTACAAATATTTTACACATAGTTTCATTTCTTCCAAAAATAATGTCATCAACATATACAACCACAATCAAGATTTTTTCATTTTCAACTTTAAAGTATAGGTTACTATATGTCATACCTTTGTTGAAACCTTGCTGAATCAAATACCCATCTATGCATACCAAGCTCCAGGAGCTTGCTTCAAACCATATACAAATTTCTTCAATCTACACACCATATCCAATTGATTTGACAACTGAAATCCTTCCAGTTGTTCCATGTAGACTTCTTCTAGCTCACCATTCAAAAATGTAGACTTGACATCCATCTAATAGCCTTTGAAATCTCTATAAGTAGCAAATGCTAGGAACATTCTGATAGCTTCCATCTAATAGCCTTACTTTGTTTCTGACCACTTCTCCATTCTCATTCAACTTATTTTTGAATACCCACTTTGATCCAATAATGTTTGTCTATCGGTCTTGGGACCAATTCCCAAGTTTGATTCTTCTCAATTTGCGTAAGTTCTTCCTTCATAGCTTCCATCCAATGCTTATCTTTACATGCTTCACTTACAATCTTCGATTTAATCTCAAAAAGTAAACACAAATTTACTTCATTGGCAACAACTCTACTTCTTGTCAATACTCTTTTTGTCTTGTCTCCAATGATTTAATTTTCTGAATGATTCTTCTGCACATATCTAGGTGTCTTAGGTGACACTACCAGAGCTTCTTCTTCTTTTTCTTTTTCTTCATTCTACTTCTCTTGCTCATCATTTTCCTGTTCTTCAACAATTTCTTCAATTCTTACGCAATCAGGTTCATCAGATACATATCCATCAATATCAATTGAATTGTTCATTGTTTCATCAACTTTGACATTTGAGCTTTCTACAATCTTCCTTAGTCTTTTGTTGAAAAATCTGTAAGCTTTGCTTCTAGTAGAATATCCAAGAAAAATTCCTTCATCACTTCTTGCATCAAACTTTCCTAAATTTTCTTCATCCTTCTGATATAACATTTGCTTCCAAATACCTTGAAATATTTAACAGTAGGAATTCTTCCACACCATAGCTCATAGGGAGTCTTTATACTATTTTCTCTTGCTTGAACTCAGTTGAATACATAAATATCAGTGTGAATAGCTTCTCTCTAGTAAACTTCCGGTAAACCTACCTCATCAATCATTGATCTAGCAACCTCTTGAATTGTTCTATTCTTCATTTCAACAACTCCACTCTGCTGAGGAGTTCTCGGGGCAGATAACTGTCTTTTTATTCCATGCACTTCACAAAACTCATGGGAAGTAAATTCACTACCTCTATCAAATCTTAAGCATTTTATCCTCAATTTTACCTCATTTTCAACCATAGCTTTGAATGTCTTGAATTTATCTAATGCATCTGATTTCTCTCTAAGAAATGTAACCCATGTATATCTAGAATAATCATCAATCAAAATCATAAAGTACCTTGCAACATAATGACCAATTCCTCCACAACTAAAACATTTAAATGGTAACTTACCTTCATACTTGCCAAAGCCTTTCTTCATCTTTCTCACAAAGTTAGCTTCTTCTTCATCAAGATTTTCTTCATCCAGATCTTCAACTTTTGTAGCTTTAAAAGTAGTCTCTGATTTGAATCTATTTCTCAAATTTGGCTTCCTCATCTCATAAGATATCAAAGATCCCAACAATTGATCTTTAGTGTAAGTTTTATAATCTATAGTTTGTTCAATAGAACATACCTTTTCACTATAAGCATTAGGGAGAGTTCTAAGAATCTTCTTTACAATCCCGAATTGGTCTATAGTAGCACCAAGTCCTTGCATTCCAACTACTACCTCATCCAATCTCTGTAAATAAGATTTAACATTTTCATCTTCTAACATATGTAGGAGCTCAAACTGTGTCTCCAAATTCTGCAATTTTTCCTCTTTGACCCTTTCATCACCTTCATGTGCCTTTTTCAGAGCATCCCAGACTTCCTTAGCAGTCTTTAGATTTTGAACTTTAATCAACTCGGAATGTACAAGACTACTCTTCAGAATGTACTTTTCCTTATTGTTCGGTTAATGTACCTTGATCTCATCAGCTGTACTTGAACCATTAGTAGGAGTGTAAGGATTCTTGTAAGCTTTCTCCACATCATATCCACAATACTCTAGATACTTTTCCATCAGTATTTTCTAGATAGCATAATTAGCTCCATCGAACCTTGGATAATCATGAGTGATTTTACCAACCATCCCATACCTTCCTTAAGCGGTTAAGCTCTTCTCAAGGAATCGTGCTCTGATACCAATTGTCGAACAAGACAACTGAGAGGGGGGGTGAATTAGTTGTCACAAATTTAAATCTTTTAAAACATTCACTGAAACTTAGATCAATCACAATTCTTAACTCTGCTAAAATGAATAAACACTAAGTGCAAGTGTAGAAACTGAAAACCATCACACAAGCACAACACTAGATTTATGTGGAAAAACCAATGAGGGAAAAACCACGGTGAGGATTAACTTACACTATAGATAATATCAAAACTGATTACAAAAGGCTCACTACCAAAACAAGGACTCACTGTCCAACAGGGCTAACAACCCGGAGGGCTCACTGCCACAGAGATGCAAAGAAGATAGAAGAGATATGTTATAGAGAGAAGACAATCTCAATGCAACAAAGATTTCCACCACAATTTTCTCAACCACTTGCAGACATGCATGAATGATAGAGTCCACCTTCAGCTCATTGCATCCAAAAACTCAGTATTTATACTTCACATTGATTTGCCACACTCTCATTACATTCATCCACTTGATTCACACCTGCTTCACATCTATCTACTCTTTTTTTGCACTTATCTCTTGTTCTTCTTTCACCACCAACTCATCCTATATTTATACCATCTTCAACTTTGAAACATATCCAAAGTTGGCCATTCAACATTAAATTCAAATTAGGTCGGCACAAAAACATCCTAGAGTGGAATTAAAATGAGGGCTACTCAAACACACACTTGATGAGGACCCAAATAGTTCCCAACACTCTTCATCAATTCTGAAGGTAGTGTTTAACACAAGGTCGACCAAACCAGTGTAAAACACATAGAACAATTAAGCATGATCCTTCCAAATTTTGAAATTATCTTCATCATGATCATAAAAACTTAACTCTAGAATCACAAGTCATAAGACTTAGCCAAAGAGAAATCCAGACCAACAACATTTCTTCCAGACCTCAGCCAAATACACACAAAACCATAGTTCACAACTGGTGAACACAACTTGCACTGTACAATGAATAGGAAACCAAAAAATTTGGATATAGCAGCTTCCAACAACCATGATCAACATATCTAAACCACACATACATAGAAGCAAAACCCGGATGAAAACCCGAAGCAACTACTGGACACTTGCAATCTTCTTTCAATACAATTTTCTCAATATCCTCGACATATACAACCAATAACCTGCATCCATGACACTAATTGAAACAACAACCAGTTGATAACCAATTGACCGATTGACATTAATGACAACACCTTGCAACACTTTTTAAGCTATCTAACAAAGTCTCTGTAAGGAAGCTAAGGTAGCGGAACAACTTCCTACACTAATCTTGAGAGGAGAATAATGTAAAACTCTTACGAATCTTTAACAATTACAAAAACTTAAACAAAAATAAACATAAATATCATGCATACCACAACACAGTGATTTACGTGGGGAAAACCCTTTTGGGAGAAGAACCCCACACTCCAAAAGCCACCCAATATATTTCAGTAAATCACAAATATTACAATATATTTGCAGAGAAAGCTTCTCACAGGAGTATCACCACTCAGAGATCAAGAGACAACATGACTGCTAGCAGACTCTCAAAATACATCACCGTCTCTCTCTACCGCAGTCGTAATACAACACCCTCATAAAATAGAGTTACATTCTAGGGAAAGACAGGTCAACAAAATATCCACCATTAGATCTAAAACCTAATAATTAATGGGCTAGATTTACAATGTATCATTTATCTAATGTACGTCGGCCAAATTAGGAGTTTCTTGAAAAGGTTAACAAAAAAAGTTTACATGCATCCCATTCTGCCCCCTTGTTGCCATTGTATATTACACCTATCGGTATATATATATATCCTATCAACAATAATCGTTATATAATTGCAAGGTTGAGACACAACTTCCCAACGAATCTCCCATTTGTTGAACACCTCGCAAGAGCAACGAGAGAGAGTAAACATTGTCTCTTAATTGTTAGGGGCCAAAAGGCCCATAATCTCTAAACACCGTCTAAACTTCTCTGTTCTCATAGTCTTAGTTAAAGAATCAACAACATTCATCAAAGTCTCTACCTTAACCAACTTCACCCTACCATCTTCAACCATATCTCTAACAAAATGATATTGTACATCAATGTGCTTGGTCCTGACATGAAATGTCGGGTTCTTGGTTAGACATATCGCACTCTGACCATTGCAATAAATTGTCACTGCACTTTGTTTTATTCCAATATTTGAACACAGTCTCTTAAGCAAAATGGCTTCTTTACAAGCATGCGTAGCTTCCATATACTTTGCTTCAGTAGTGGACAAAGCAACCGTAGTTTGTCGCTTACTCATCCAGCTAATTGCACCATCAAATAATGTAAACACATAAGCACTAGTGGATCATCTACTATCAACATCGCCTACCCAGTTTGAATCCACATAACCATGAATATCAAAGGAAATCTCATCTTCAGTCATATTACTATGATAATACAAGGAATAATCTGAGGTACCGCACAAATATCTGAAGACTCTTTTAACTGCATCCTAATGAACTCTACTAGGATTAGTCATATATCTGGAAAGAACTCCCACTACTTGGGCAATGTCTGGTCTAGTGTAAACCATAACATACATCAAACTTCCAACTGCACTCTGGTAAGGCACTCTGCTCATGTCTTCCATCTCTGATGGAGATGTTGGACAATCTAAAATAGATAAATTTGTTCCAACAAAAAGAGGAACACACAATGGTCTACAATACTGCATGTTAAATCTCTGTAAAATTGAATTGACATACTTACTTTGGCCAAGCCATAGCTTTCTGTTCACTCTATCTCTTTTAATTTCCATCCCAAGAATGTGCCTAGCTAAACAATATCTTTCATTTAAAATTTAGTAGCAAGTTGAGATTTCAGTTTTGAAATCATACCTTTCCCTTTGTCAATAAATAACATATCATCAACATATAATGCAATAAACAAGAAATGATCACCATCACTTTTAAAATAGACATAATGATTTGATTTAGAGCGCTCAAATCCCAAACTCAACATATATGTGTCAAATTTCTGGTACCACATCCTAGGATTTTGATTTAAGTCACATAAAGATTTCTTCAATTTGCAAACCAACTTACTTTTACCTTTCATCACGTAGTGCTCTAGTTGTGTCATACAAATGTTGTCCTTCAAGTCACTACGAAGGAAAGTAGTTTTCACATCCATTTGCTCAACCTCTAAATCATAAGCAACAACAATAAAAAACAAAAATCTAATGGATATCATTTTTGCAACAGGGGAGTATATCTCACCATAATCAACACCATCAACTTGAGAGTAACCTTCTGCAACCAACCTTGCCTTGTACTTCTCAATACCTCCAGCTGAACCGATCTTTTTCTTGAACACCCATTTGCAACTAATAGGTTTCCATCCTTCAAGAAATGGTATAAGATCCCATGTATCATTCTTTTTCAAAGATGTCATTTCTTCATCCATAACAATTTTCCAGGATTCTACATCGTTCATGCCTAATGCCTCTTCTACAGATTTGGGTTCATCCATGTTAGTATTCAAAGCAAAAATACATGTCCAATCATCAGGTGTATACCTTTCAAGTGGTTGTCTATGCCTTATAGACCTACAAACATGCTGAATTGGAGGTTCTTCCTCCTCTTCTAAAGATCCAAAGCTAGATGAGCTCTCCTCAACTTCTTGTCTATCCTTGGGCCTCAATTCAACTTTCTCAAGTGTAGAAGGAAATTGAATCACATCTTCCTATTTACTTTGTTTTGGCTGTAATGTAACAGAAGAAGGTTTAGTTTCTCTAAAAATAACTCTTCTACTATATATTACTTTTTTTGCAATAGGATCCCAAAGCTTGTATCCTTTCACACCATAACTATATTTGATGAATATACATTTCACAGCCTTGTTCTCCAACTTTATTCGCTTCTCCTTTGGCACATGTGCATATGCCTCACAACTAAAAACTCTAAAATGTCTTAATAAAGGCTTGCGACCCGACCATGCCTCTATAGGCATCTTATCAACAAGCGCTGATGTAGGAGACTTGTTAATCAAATAACAAATAGTGGCAGCAACTTCAATCCAAAACCTTTGTTCTAGGCAAACACCACTAACATACTCCTAGCCTTCTCCATCAGTGTCCTGTTCATTCTTTTTGCAACTCCATTATGTTGTGGAGAATACAAAGTTGTCTTTTGTCTATGAATATCACAATATTTACAAAATCTATCAAAATCATTAGAGAAAAATTCACCACCATTATTAATCCTCAAACACTTTTTTTTTTCCCAATCTATAACTCAACCATTGCTTTAAATTCTTTAAATCAACTAAAAATTTCAGATTTACTCTTTAGAAAATATACCCATGTCCTACTATAATCATCAATAAACAAAACATAATATATGGATTTACCAATCGAAGGAACATCTACAAGACCAAACACATCAGAATGAATAAGATCCAATACACTACAAGATTTATGAGAACTTGAGTAAAACTGAACACGGTTTTGCTTTCCATAAATGCAATGCTCACAGAAATCGAATTCAAGAATACAATCAGACAAACCTTCAACATGGCTTTTATTTTTCAAGGTCCTTGGACCCTTTTCTCCAATGGGCCCAAGTCTCTAGTGCCATAACATAGTTTTCTCTGTAGGTAACTTTGTTTCAGAAGAAAGAGCACCCTTGGGTACCCAAAAGCCATGACCATCTGCTGAAGGTGAAACCCTCACTTCTTCCACAAACTTGCTTTTCATAGTACTATTGCACTCAACAGTGCATGCATCAAGCTTATGTTCAAATTGACCCTTAGCCATACGTAAAGGAATTTGTTCCTGTAATCCTATAGCTTTGGTTTCAATTTCACATTGCGATGACAAAATCTTGTATCTTGGGATTCAACTAGGTGTGATCCTCTAATGATGCATATGATTGGGTGGCAATCAAAAAAATATAAATTACTAAGTTGTTAGTAAGGACTCAACATAGGTTGATTCCAACATCACCACTTAGGAATGAAAAGGAAAACCTACCACAATTTACTAAGTGAAATAAATTCACTATCTACATATTTGATCCATAGTAGAGATCTACATTCTAACCTAAAGAAAGATCCAAATGAACTTGTTTTTCAATTCTAGTAGGCCAAGGGATGAATCCATAGAAGAAAAAAACATCCTTAAAGGTAGGGAGCTATTCCTATCCAACCCTTATAATTGATTATGCACCATAGATAGAGTATAGATTAGTCATTTGAACTCTTACCATTTCTAACATATCTTTAAATGCACCCTATCATGGACTCAATGGAGTAGTTTTGCTACTTTACAATAGAAACCAAGTATTATCTTGATATCAACATACACAACATTTACAAGCACAAGCATCTTTTATTGCATGCATCTCTTACTATGAGCATATATTATTGCAAGCAAGCAAGCACTCCATTTTCGATCTATCAACATTAGTTTGATGATAGTCAAGGATTTAGATTCATGGAAACCTATAACTATGAGTGCTTAGAGGGTAGTCTTACAAGAGTTGATGGAAGAATGGGCAATTTTTTTGTTAAGGCCTCACCTAGTTCTGATATCTGCAGGTCATTATGGGCCTCACTAAGTAGCCACAGTTATTGACACCCTAAAGGCAACTATCAATTGGCTATTATTTCCTTTCTAGGCATTTATTGAGAATACTGACATATAAGAAGTAGAATTTATCCTCGATGAATTGATTTTAATCAGTGCATTTTTGACACAGTTTACATAGCACAAAAAACTAAAGGACTTGATATTGAAAATTTTCTCAGGACTAAGAACCATCTACCATGATATTGAAATTTTTTCTCTAGATTGCAAAGTGATGATAACCCGTTGATGCTGCTTAAAATTTAAAACACCAAACCATCTAGGTCAAACTCAAAATTCAAGTCTGGCATCTTTCATATATGCTACCCTTAGTGTATTAAGACACTCCAAAGTACCAATCAAAAATTGAAATAACCTTATGGTACTGTCATTTAAAGGCTAGGAATACAGCTTTTTAAAGCTTAAACATAAATTCCTTTACAGTAGTGGTAAAACATTCATGAAAATTCAAAGAAAAGATTAGTGCCAATTTGTTTTCGATAGTTAAAGCAGCAAAACAAGGGTGCTGGCCCGAATACAGAGAGCCCGGAGGCTGAAAACAAGGTGATTAGTGCCAATTTGTTATTAGCTTTACACCTTTACAATTTCACCATAGTGACTTTTTAATTTCTAAAACCAAGGCTTGTATTTGGCTCAACAATTTGTAGCCAAATCAGATGAAATTTATTTATGGATCACTAAGTAATCCATCTGTGAACCTATACATTATATGAGTAAAGATTATAGGAAATTTAGGGAATAATACCATACAGTAAAACTATGTAGCCAATTTTAACTTCTTAGTAAAGCCGGCTACATATTTCCCTTGGTAGAATGCTTGATCTAGCTCCAGTTTAGTTGGTTGACGTGAACCATCTCCTGCATAAGTTCCAGCACCATAGGTGGAACCACCTTTCACTTCATTTATTTCAAACATGTCAGGTCCATAAGTGTACCCCAGAGGGACAAAAATGATCCCATGATGAGCCAACTGTGTAATGGCTGTTAAACTGTCACCATTACAAGCAAAGAAGAGACAGATTTTCACAGCATTAATATTTTTCATGTAAATCAAGATATCAAAGAAATTCTATATGTTGATGGCTTTGCACTGTCAAATTTTAATAGCAAATAGAGCAAAAATTTCAGCTAAGAGTTATTATCATTATAGTATTCTTGTGAAATACAATGCAAGGTTGTGAAGTATCAACCAATTGTCAGCAAAGACATAGTTTCCTGATGGGCAAAAAATGCAAATCGGAGATATGAAGATTTAAAGCCCAATATGCATTCAAATGGAATTTGTTTGCCCTTGGATTCCAAATTTGTACAATGAAATCATCAAGTCATGTTTTAATTTATTGTATCTAATTTTTTGGCTTTAATAGTACCAGTATGTATTTGGAATAGGATAATAAAATCTACATTCGTATTTACCAATCTTTTCTTCTCGAGACATTGTCAAAAGCCGTTACCTGTAAATTAACTAAAAACACCTAATATACTAATAAATACTGATCCTGACTTGTTCCCTTTGAAAAGTACAATTGCAAAGAGTATAAGAAAGAGGCCATCAAAATATCCCCAAAAAGTGAGATTAAGATGTATATGTGATCTTGAATGGATTCTGAAATGAATAATTTCATTCCTTTGTTACCAAATCTTACAACACACACTGAGATGAGAAAAATAAATAATGAAAAAAGATCATGTTTTCAAGATTTAATCTGTATTTCATGTTAACTGTGGTTTTGCATGGTCCTTGTTTAAAAACCAATTTTGCACACAATATCCAAAGAAAATTCTGGTATATTTCAGGAGGGTGCATGCACAGAAAAGAAACTTCAAAAGAAAACTAAAATCAGATATAATGCTTTGTACTGCTGCTCACTCTTTAAAAAAAACAGCAAAATGTAAATTCTACATCTACCCTGTCAGACAAAAGAAAATGTTGGTAGCTGAATGCTAAGCAACAATGAGATGCAAGCTATCATGTTTCTCTTTGCCTTGAAGATAATACCCCAAAAACATGGAATGATCCCTGTAAACAATTACAAGTTAAGATTCTAAATAACCAAGAAATAGCTTCAAAAATACAAGATATTCAACTCACGCAGTATTTTCCTGGCCACCACCATGAAATCCTGTGCTCCAAAAGATGCCAGCAGGTTTACCAGCTAATGTCTGAGACTTCCAAAGCTCATCTGTAGAATCCAAGAATGCTTTAAATTGTGCTGCCATCATTCCAAAGCGTGAAGGAAACCCAAATATGAAACCATCTGCTTCGGCCAACTTTTCAGGGGTAATAATGGGAACTTCCTTCTTTGACGGGGCTTTCATTTTATCAAGCACCCTGTCCGGAAGTGTTTCTGGAACCTGCAATCCTGAGACATTACATTACAAAAACAATCCTTATTGGGCCTACTTACTCCAACGTACATGATTATGACCCCTTTTACTTTGTATTCCAATTAAAAAACTCTAAAATTTTAAATAACACTATTTTAAGGGCGCATTCCAAAAAAGGGTAAAAAGCACCCCTGAAATAAAAAGGATTTAGATGTAATCCATTCATTGGATATTCATATTAGTCAGGATGCAGCCCTCCCAATAATTCCAACTCCTATACCTTAGCGTGATTAGACTTAATCTGCTCGTTGAATCAGGTCCTACTATCTATACTCCGAAGTCCCAAATATCCTAGCAAAAACTGACTATACAACCATAAAACAGAAATCAGATCAAAGATGAACAGAACTTGCCTCCCAGGATGCACTAGCTGCAATAACATATGCTCCAAAATATAAAATAGCAGACTACATTTATTTCAAAGTATCATTGGAGATCAGCGGTCCATGGCATATAGGTAAAGCAGAACAATTTTGATTTTGAAATAGTGCAGCCAGTGTCTAAAAACCATGCTTATCAAGAAGAGCAAGTTTGAGCTGACCTTCCAGAAACCCTCTAGCAGAGGATATACAGCAGTTGCCCAGGCCAACATCAATTACAATAACCCATGGATTACATGTGATCCCCACAAGTAGCTAAAAATCCAATAGCCTCATCTATGCCTACCAGGCAAGAAAGTTTATCTAATCTATTGGACATCCACTTGAATCAAATAATAGGGTTACCAAAGAGTACTGCCACATTGATTACCTGGAAACTACCACAAAAGCAAGGGCTACCCACATCTCCAAAGCTACTTCTGACCAAACAAAACTTGCTAACAGTATGTTTGCCATGATGACGATGCACCCCACCTGGCCTTCTCTCTATAAGAAAACAGCACATATCTATACAGGCTATGGATGAGACTTCTAAGCCTATGGGCCATGAACATTAACAATACACCGAGGTAAAATTCGTAGGAAAATAAACAACTACCACCAGTAACTGAAAAGATTGGTAAGTTAGGCAAGCTAATAACAGAGATTCTGTACGGTGGAATCTTAATGACCTGCAACTAAACAATCACCGAAGGTTAACTTTATGTTTGTAATTGGAAATAGAATCAAAATGAAAGGAAAAAAATTCCTGCAAAGAGGATTCATAGCCCTTCAAAGGCAATAGCCCATATCAGAAGCTAGGCCCCAATTTCCATATATTTTTCTGATCGAATTGGCCTTGACAAGGAATCTTATACAGTCTAGTGTGCCAAATCTAGTCCACCAGTCGACTTTAAAGTCTGATTTGTCTAGTCCTCAATAGGTCAATCACATAAATGAACTTTCAACAGATCGATAAATAATATCTCAATCTAGACTTGCATCTCTAAAAGCCCATAAATGTCTTCTCAATACTAATAAAGGAAGAGCACATAAAAGGGCTGAGCAATTGCCATGATGGTCATGCTTTGCTTGTTAAAATGGCAGCCATGATACGGGCCACGTTAAGACAAGGTTGGATGTAACTAAGCTTTAAAAATTAAAATTAAAATTAAAAAACATATTTAAAAGAAATCATGCAGCCCATTTGAATACAAACCAAGGGCCTAAAACAATCGCTGATGCTAGAAAATCTTAAAATTCTAAGAAGTTGCCTTGAGGAGATGAATTATAACCAGTAAAAAGTCATATTCAGACACAAATATACACAATCTCTTTATAACCGACCTGCCAAAGGGTGGCCTCCACACCTTCTAATGAATTGGCACCCCTGAAAATCTCTTCTGCCATTGTTTCTACATGCCCATGCAAGGAATAATACCTGTTTGCAAAGGGAACCCAATTCACATAACAGACCAAACAAACCAGAATCCAATGACCCAAAACAATTAGTTTCATATGCTTACACAATATAAAGCTTGGCAGCCATTGTCTGCGATTCTGATTACCACCCAGTTTTAAGACAGAACGAAAAACCAGGAGACTTCCCAGATGAAAATTCTTTAATAGTGGAATATTTCTAATTGGGCACTATTCCTTGTGTTCAAAAATCATTGCCGCGAGTTTCCTCTAGCGTCAAATCAAGGGCATTCCAGATAGGTAATTAGATTTCCACAAATGAAATGATTGATGCTTATCTCCTTTTTTGGATTTTGATTGTGATTGTTTTTTTTTTAATCATTTTGATTGTGATTGTTTTTTTTTTTAATCTTATTCTGTCATGTTGTGATTGTTTTCTTTTTTCCTGATCTTATTCTGTCAATTCCGCACAAAACTATGTTCCAGCTGTACGTGGCGCCTGGTATTTACCTACCTGGGTAGTTATCTTGTGGGTTTCATCACCATTATCCAAACGTGTGGATAACTCCAAGGTGGTGGTCCATCGCTTTGTTTTATCACGTCAAAGGTTAACTATAGTCTTCTATTTTGTTTTATTTAAACAGTGATTAAATATAGTTGTGTAATTGTGCAATGTAAATAAATGGTTTTATCACATTTAGAATAATTGATCAGTATAGATATTTTAAATATTTTGATGTTGAAATAGATTATTTTTAAAGATTATATATTAAAATTGTTATTTATGATAGGTGTTTTGAGGTTCAAATTTAGCATCTTTTAGATAGATGTTTACGATGTCTATGTTAGTAGAAATTATAGCATGTAAAATGTTAATTAGATGTTCAGATGTTCAACATTATTTTAATGAATCCATCATTTTCCTCTTACAAATAAAAAAGCATTAACTTTAAATTTTGTTTCCAATTTTTTTGTCTATATGAAACAAATATTTTCCTTTGTCAACAATCGAAGAATATTTAATTTATTCAAATACATAATATATATGGGCATTAATTGAGCATATAAGAGTTTCACTTGTGCAATGGTAATCATTTGAAGAGTGTAGAATAAGTGTTTGTAGTTTAATTATGAAGTTTTAAGATGAGATTATATTATGATGGCATTTGCCAAGTGCCCTTTGTTAGTTCAACTCCTATGAAGTATTGTATAATTAATTGTGTGATTAGTGGAGAAATGATAGTGGGGTTAGGGGAAGATCAAGGAAACAAAAATACATAATTATTGTATGTGACAGTCAAGGCAATATGATAATGCGGTGATGAATGCAACTATAGTTTCAAGGAATTTAATAGAATGCATATCCAAGGAGATTACAAACCCTAAAATGAGGATTGGTTGTTACAAATGTGGGTGCTTGTGGGTGCTGTCATAATAGTGGTTTACAATTCTTGAGAGGAACGAATTTTAGCTGAAATCACATATTTTTAGAAAATATAATGATTTAAGCCTTAAAAAGTTCCATTTTAAGGATTCCAATTGAAGAGGGTTTGATCAAATAACCTTAGATCAAACCCCCTTGGATAGAACCTCGCTAGTTTTAAACCATACCTATAAATGTGTCTCCTTTACACTTATCAAAATGCTGATAAAAAATCACTTTTGAATTAGATTTTGGGGGATCAAATTAATTCATTTAAAATTTATTTCAAATAATTATGGTATTCTTCAGAACAATTTATCCAATGACTATAATTTTAATATGTTTTGGTTTTGTTATGTATTTGTTTTTTAAGTTTTATTAAACATAGGTTTTTCATCGAAAATGAATTTCTTTGTTCTTCACATGTGGAAAAATAGAAGATTATCAATTTTTTTTTTGAAAAATATGAGTGCACCGATATTGAAGTCCTTGATCCAACAAAAAAATTAAATTAAATTTTGACATATACAAAAAAGTTAGCTATATAGTCACGTGTCAATTGTAATTGTTTGACTTTGAAACTTGATTAAGGAAAAAATATTCAATAAAAAACTATCTAACCAAGTCAAGCACTAGATATCACAGTTACAAATTTATATTTGAAATAATTAGAATTTTATCCTTCATGGAAAAAAGTAATGCGTGTAAAGGCCACTTTTAAAAATGTTGTTTTCAAAAAAATCTATTTTCGTGGGAGATGGAAAAAGAAGTGCAATTTGATTCCAAAAATTTTGAAAAAAATATTTTTAGAATCTACAGACAAAATTTGATGAGACTCTAGTTTGCACCATCTTCAAATTCCTCACAGTTTAGCCGCTATAAGTGCCCAAATGCGTGAAGATTTAGTTAAAAATAATAATTTAAGTGTCCAGTTTGGCCAAAAATTGTAAACCACTATTATGGGATCACCCTTGTGAAGGAAATGGATGTAAAATATTTATTGAATATTAGGGATACCATAGAAGACCCCCTAATAGACGCAAAGTATATTTGAGATGTCACAATGTATTTAACATGGAACAAAGTTTGAGTCATGTTGCGATGCCCTCCATAGAGTTGTACAAGTATGCCCTCCACGATGGCATTGACTTTCTTATTGAAGGGAGACATATTAAAGGGAGCTCAAGAGTAGGAAGGTTTTGAGTACCATATGATTTTGTAACACTTGCACCAAACTTTGGAGAAGCAAGGTAAACTTTTATCCAAGGGATTATAGGAGATTATTGCATGCCCCAATCTAAAGCTCTCTCCTATTATGGTTAGAGAAATTGCTTTTTTGTGTTGATGAAGAAGATTATTTAGAAGGAATACCAAGTTAGAGTTGTATAAGAGTGAAAGGGTTAGAGTTAGGGGGGCTATATAATTTGCTCCTCCTACTCATTTTTGGAAGAACAAATACTTTGGATGAAATAATTAAAGCTTTGTAATATATCAAATCAAATTATTTTGGTTTAGGATAACAACTTTTGATTGTTGATAAATTATTTAATGGGGATTTAGATAAACCTAAAGCAACAGTTACTTCAAATGTTTCTTATTGATAGATAAGATGTAAATTTGGGGTCTATGCCCATTTACATAAAAATGAATGTAAATAATTACACATTTTGGTTCAACCACCATGAACAATGAGACTTTCTACCAAATTTCATAAGCTTGATGTTGGATTTAACCCTTCTAGTTGTGAGACCTTAGAATCATTTTACCTTTCAATATTTTTGAATCTTTGAGGAAGCTTTCTTCTTATTCAAACTATCTTCTTTTTATTGTAAAATTATCATGGAGATCCTGAAGGCTATCCACAATCCAATGGAGGATAGAAAGGGTCCTCCACCCCCAAAATAGAGAAAGGTTGGTGAACTTGAGAATTTATCGAGTATCAAGTTTGTTTCATGAAAGGAAAACATATTTCCTAAAGACTTGTCACTTCATATCAGATCATATGGTGGATATCCAAGGTTCTTTTGACTCTTTAGATTTCCTACTAGAAGGTGATGACTTTAATACTTTTGTTGGAAAGAAGCAAGGAATATCGAGTCTTCACCCCTTGCACCATGTAGGTTTAGCAAGGAGGTTTTTGCTTCAAGCATTTGAAGCCAAGAAATATATTTTGGAGAAATTAGAGGCAAGATTACTTCTGACCATAGTTGGCCTACTTTTGAATACTATATGCTTTCAACTTGCAATCTTCCATGGAATATTGGTTATACTATATGAATTTTGAAGATGAACCCATTAAATGCTTTCATTGTAACTAAATTTTTCACAAGAAAACAATCTACTCTACCCTTCAAGGGTCTTCACAACATGAAAATATATTGATGTAAATATAGGTTCCAAAATACAAATTCTTTTGAGAAGTTTAAATAGAGAAATCATAAGTACTTTGTGAAGCTTCAATTAAACAAGAGTTAAAAGAGTCTTAAGTAGTAGTAAAAAAATCTAACATCCAAGTCTTGCTTATCTTGCAATTTTAGGTTTTTATTTTTTTATTCTATACATACTCCATTTGAATTTATGCCCTTATTTACATAATTATCATATATTATTTATTTATATATTTAAAATATTATCTACATTATGTATATTTTATTATATATAATTATTTTTAATAGTTTACTTATTATTTTATTGATTGTTTAAAATTATTTTATTTACAAATATTTACTTTATTTTTATTTGAAATTTTATTTTATATTTTTTTACAAATTATCTACTAAATATTTAACTTAGTATTTTATTTGTTTAAGAACATAACTATTTATTCAATTACATAATAATTTTAATAATTATTTTTACTTATTATTTTTACTATATCTATTTTTCAATTTATATTTGGAAAAATATAATAAATTATGTTATATATTTTTTTTGTATTAATAATCAAGCAAACAACTTGTATTACGTATCGGATGCAACTATCTGTTCATCGTCCTATATACTACTATTTGCATACTACTGTTAAAATGTTATAGCTTACTTACTGTTGAATACATATTTTTGTACAACTATTTACATGTTTACATATTTTCAGTACTGTTGATTACATGTTTTATGTACAGTTGTTTACACATTAAATACATACAGGTATAAGGGTATATGCCCAGAAGTGAAGGATAATAACAACTACACATTGTCAAAGAAGGATAAGGATCATCATGTACACCAATGCACATTGTCCACATAGTTACAAGATGATAGGTTAAGTAACAATGCATTGACTAGCATAGAAATAGTTGATGCCAAAAGATCCTGCCCTGGGTGCCATGCATGACTATGCTTCATTTCCTCCTTGCTCACTGTCACTACGCCATCACTACTTAACTTCATGAATTTAGCCATTGAGCTCTTCTTTAATTTTTCGCAGAGCCTGCATAAAGACAACAATATTGGGTTGATCCTGCTGCCATGAGCACCCGTGCATGCCTTCTTTCTGATGGATAAGAGTCCTCCCATTCTTGAGCAACTTTAGGAATTTGCTTTCCGCAACCTCCATGGTGGCAACAACTTGCAAGGAAACATTGTAGAATGTGATCTTTTATTCAACTCAGTAAACATCCTTCGTACCCCACTATATTTGTCCTCATTCCTTGCTTTCCATATCACCCACAAAATTTTAGTAGTAAAAAAAACCAAAAGAGATGCAACTCTTTGCTTAATTTACTATCAAAACCCATTAAAATTTCTTTCCAATTGAAATTCCTAATTGAATACCAAGTAGCTTGAACATTCTAGAGCAAATTCCAAATTTCCTTAGCATAGAAGCAATAAAAAAAATATGAAATACAGATTTAGGAACCCTACATATATCACAAATAACAGTTACATCATAATTTTTCAACTTGAAGAGAACTTTTTGAAGCAGTACAAGCCATCTAAAACATGCCTTTTTTGCACCTCCCATTATGCCTCAAATACCAAAAAAACATTTTTCCAGTCTTTACTTTCAAGGTTAGCCCTCCAGGCCTTATTAAGATAGTCAGTGGGTGTGCATGAGTTAATTAATTCTTTATAAATTTCCTTAGTTTTGACTTCTTGCAAGGGTAGGGTACTCTTCCATAATATTTTTAACGATTCACCCTCCTAGCTTCCTACTTGGAGGCTTGGGTTGCACCTTTTATAGGCCTCCCTTAGTACATATTATGTCCTAAAGTTAGAGGAAGGCAGTCCATAATCCTCCCTCAAGTGATCCCAACTAACTAGAGCTCCATCCCTAAAGATATCACTAAATTTTTTAATGCCAATATGATTCCAATTCTTAGCTAAGTAGTCTTGCAATAATGCTAAAGGCTTTCCATTGTTTTCAATATTCTACCAAATGGATCTACATGGATGGATTAGGTTGTTGTTAGGATCAGTTAGGAGAGGGCTAGTGAAACTGCCCCTTATGGATTCCCAGGCCTTCCAAATACTTATGAAAATTGGTGATTTTGTAGGCACTTTTGGGTACTTGGTGATGAGGAGATCACTAAAAGGCAGAGCCTTCCAAGACTTAAGCCAATTTCGGGACAACTTGAGAGATGTTATTCCTGATTAGAATCTTCCAAGGTTCATTCCCATCAAGGACCTTGATGACCGACGTCATAGCCATAGCCATACCATGCTTTTTGATATCTTTGAGGCGCAAGCCCCCATTAGTCTTTTCCAAACAACACCATTCCCACCTAGCAGCGTACCACTTCTTTTTGTCTTTCCCATTGGACCATAGAAAACCTCTAATTTTCTTTTGCACCTCATTGACTTGATAATTGTGGAAGAACCAGACTAAAGCAAAGTATAAGGTATAGGAGGAAAGAATCTTTTGGCACACCTGTACCCTCCCAACAAGAGATAGATAGTGTCTATTCCACCCATCCAACTTTTTATCAATCTTGGCCTTAAGCCATTGCCACATTTCCTTCAAATTGGGTGAGACTGCGAATGGGATCCCTAGGTACCTTACTTGTTTTTAGCCCCCCCCATCGAAGATCAAATTTTTGCAACTAGTCAGGAGGGGTGTCAAGCCATCCTAATAGAATGGACTTAGCTTTTGAAATCCTAGCTCTTGAAGCTTGACAAAATAGATCAAGCTTGTCCATTAATATGACAAAATTTTCCTCTTCTAATTCCATAAAAATGGAAGTGTTGTCAGCGAACTGAATGTTTAGGAGCTCACCATTGTCAAGTAGTTTCACCCCTATTCACTTTAGGTGAATCACACTTCTCCCTTAGTAGGTAGTGAAGAGCATCCAAGACAATAACAAACAAGGCCAGGGAAATGGGGTCTCCTTATCTAATTGACCTCTCCAATTGGATTGGTTTAGACCTGGACCCATTCACCTCAACCATGGCAGAAGCATCACTTAAGAGAGTGCTGATTATTTTGGTAAAACCTCATGGAAATTCAAAAGCTTCCAATGCCATCTTCAAGAAGGACCACTCCACTCTGTCATACGCCTTCTCAAAATCCAGTAAAAGCATTGCCACATTTTGCTAAGATCTTTTGGCCCAATCTAAAGCCTCCCAGCTAGTAATCAAATTTTCAAGGATGTACCTTCCTTTAATAAACCTAATTTGAGTGGTATTTATAAAATTGGGAAGGATATTTGTAAGTCTTAAGGCTAGGAATTTTGCAAGCATCTTGTAAGAAACATTCAACAGGGTTATTGGCCTCCAGTTTTTAATCAAGGTTTTGTCTCCCTCTTTTGGTAATAACTTAATAAGACTTTGATTGATGTGGGTTCCCAAGGACCCTTTATCAAGGGCTTCCATACAGACCTGGTGTAAATCCTCACAAATCCAATCAATAAAGGTTTTGTAAAATTCAACAGGGATTCCATCTAACCCAGGAGATTTATCATTGCTCATGACAAGGATTTCTCTTTTGATCTCCTCTTTGGTTATTGTAGTAGAGAGTTGAGCACAATATTCCTTAGAGATTTTTTTGGCATCAAACCCTTGAGAATGTTCCTAGCCTCCATGCATCCTTCTCCATTATCTTTAGTTTTGAATAGTTCCCTATAGAATAGTGTGAATTGTTGCAGGATGTCTTCCTATTTTGATAGTGTCACACCATTATGACAGATCCGGTCCATTTGCTCTTTTAAGCCTTTTTCCTTAATATATCTGAAGAAATTTTTTGATCCTTTATCCCCATTTCTCAACCAATTGAGATTAGCCCTCACCTTAAGCCCTTGAATCTTATTAGCCTATAGTTTCCTCAAAGAGATTTTTGCTTTGTTAAACTCTTCATAGAGTTGCTCATCCTTGTGATCCTCTTGGATCCTTGTTTCAGCAACCAACAACTCATCTTGGAGGCAGTTCTCTTCCCTCCTCTTATCCAATACCTTATTTTTACCAATTGTCTAAAAAATTTACCTCCAGGACTTAACATTCTAATTCCATCTTTCTATAGGACTAGACCCTCTTAATATCCACTTGTTTATACCCCTCAAGGTACTCATAGCTTCAATACAATCCTTGTCCCACAATAAACTAGTGTTGAGAATGAATTTATCCTTGTTTTTGGGGCTAATCTTAACACCATTGTTAATGGTTATCCTAGCTTTAATTGGGTGATGGTCTGAAAGAGTGTAAGGATAGACCACCACTTTGTTACCCCCATTGAGTGGCTCAAAACTGCAAAGGTCTTTGTTGGCATAAAATCTGTCAAGCCTACTATAAATCCTTTTGCTACCCTTCTGGGCATTACACTAGTTAAACCACACACCACTGATCTCTTGCTTCAAACCTTCAAGAGGATCAAATAGATTAAGCTTGTTTTCCATTCTGAACCAATAGTGCATTTCATTCCCTTTCCAGTCCGCACTCATGCCCCCCTTCTTATCTTATTTTCTATCATGTTAAAGTCACCTCCTATAATCCAAGGGACCTCTGGGAGTTTAGATATCCACCTCCATAAGCCACACCTACCAAGGTAGTCGTTTGGGGCATAGATTGAACAAACCCCAAAATTGATACCACCTCTCTCAAAAGTGGCCCAAACAACTCTATTATAGGGGGAGACCCCTAAATCAGTAAGATGTGGTTTCCACTTATTGGCCACCAAGATGGCCAACCCTCCTTTACCTTTCTCATGTTTGGAGATCAATACCATAGAATCTCCCCAAATGAAATTTAAGTTGGTTTCCAACAAGAACCCAACACCTTTAAGCTCTTGCAGAAAGACAAAATCTTTATTTTGCTCCAAATTGAGAAATCTCCTCACAATATACTTCCTGTCGGGGGGCTCCAACCCCCTGACATTCCATGAGGTGCAACTAACTATCATTAATACATTTATTGGTAAGGTTCTCTTTAGCATTCTTAAACATTTCAAAATATCTAATTGTGTTCTCTTCATTTTCAACTCTCTTGGGAGAGGGGACAACCAGTACTATGCTGGTTTTCTTCCTCTTTCCCTTAATAATTACTGCACCATTCTTGTAGACTGATTTGTGCTACCTTTTTTCCTACCTCATTTTTTGGGTTCCTTGGGAGGGTGGGGTCAGAGTCCCCAATAGCTTGCCTTACACTTTCTAGATTCTTCCCACAGTTTTCCTCAGAGCCTTCCTTGGTTGGGGAGGTTCTCAACACTACACTCAAGCTATCTTTTTTGACCTCCTCATTGGGTAGGTCCACTGTCCTTCTAGGGGTCTCCTCACCAATAAGGTGCCTAGTAGTGCCTATAGGATCATAGGTTTGGATGGGGTTGGAGATCCCAATTTTAGAAACTTTAGATTTATCAACAAACCATTTTCTAACCATGTCAATCAAGGTCTCAAGAGAATCCTCAGTCGGAGAAAAACCAAGGTCACCACAATTTTCTATGGTAATCATCTCAGGGTAAAAGCACAAAGTTGTGTCACACTTTTGGCCAAATAAATAGTTCCAAGCAAAATATTTTCGGCCGGAAAGGTTTCGCCGGACTAGGTTTTGACCAAAACCACATGGCCTATTATGTGGCACACTAGTTTCGGCCGAATAAGTTTTGGTCGAATCCCAAAAACCAATTTTTTTCATTTCCTGCTTTGAAATTGGCTTTGAAATTTCATTTTTTAATGTACGAGGTTTCTATAAAAAGGGTTTCGGCCGAAACCCTTTCTATAGAAATAGTTTCTACCAAAACTGTCTATATGGCATCCTAGTTGGCAGCCAACTCAGCTTGATTAGTTTTAATATATTTTATTTTTAAAATAATGCAAGTAGGTTTTTAAAATGAAAAAAGAGGCTGATTACAAATTAAAAAAAAAAGATAGTAAAACTTATTAAAAAAATTCAAATCTTATATGGGGCACAAGAGGAGAGAGTCTTCTTCAAAAGGGTATAATTTTTTTTTTGAAAATGATTAAAAAAATTGAAAATAGTTGACAACCCGTGAAAACTGTCAAATTCTGACATGTTTGACTTTAAAATGTTATTACGAGAAAAATATACATCAAAACTTTATTTTTCTTTTTCCATGCATAAGATATTGAAGTTACCTATTTGGAGAAAAAAATTTTAGGGAGAAATGAAGTTTTTTTCAATTTGTTTCTTGACGATTCGTGAAGTCACTCTTTTATGAAATTTTCAGCATTCCAAAATTTGTCCTTAGATTGATAAAAACATAATGAAAACAATTTTTTTAAAAAATTTAAAAATTACAGCAATAAACTTCATCGAAATTTCTACATTTCATTAGTTTACACCATTTTGAAATTCAAAACATAAAGACCACTTTTATGTGGTCGAAGTTTAGAATTTTTTTTTGCTGTTGGCCGATTCCTTTATAAAGTGTGACACAAGTTTGTGCTTTTACCCCTTGCTATCCCTAGAGGCATCCAGACCTTGACCACAACCATTTTTTCTAGGTTTTATTTCTTTGCTTCCAGGTCCTGAAGGATATTTGAGGGATTGATTGGTTTCAAAAGTAGAACCTATGCTCTTAACTTTGGAGGGGTCATCCTTTTCTTTCAAAATTTCATTATCTTGGGAGTTAGAGACCATGATCTCTTCATCAACTATAATACCATTAACATAGGTCTTGATCACTTCTATTTTTTTATTTTTTATTTTTTATTTTTCTGATTATTATTATTAAATTTTTTGCCTTTCTTCATAAAGCTTTCAAGAGCAAGCTTCTGAGCATTTTTCTTGCCATCACCAATTGGAGCAGGAGGAGGAGATTGGGGGGCTAGGCTTGGCGAAGAAGCTTGGCATGGGGGAGGAATTGGTAGGTCGACTGATAGGAGGGAAATCAGATTGCACAAGGGGACCTCAGGTTGGTAGGCAAGCTGAAGGGGAGCAACGTTGGGGATGCCATAGCCAATAGCAGAGGAAACCAAAGACGAAGAGGAAGGCTCTAGGGGAGAGGCTGCGAAACCAAAGGCACTAGGAGAGACTCCCACATCAACGACCAGATCACAATTGACACCAGAAACCACCGCTAGATTGATGGAAGAAGAAACAACACCTGATTCACCAGGTGGTTTAGCAAGAGGGTGACTACCATTACCACAAATTAGGGGGAAATTTTTTCTCATGTGACCCTCTTTCCTACAGAGGTAGTAGGCCACAATACCACCAAGCACCTCCACCGAGAACAAGTGAAGATTACCCTCAATTTTAAGACCAATATTACCAGGAAGTTTGACACCTGGGCTTAGGGAAACAAGGACACGAGCATTCGGATCTAAAACCATAACTCGAGGCCTATCCACCCTGAGTACACTCCCAAAGGGTTCAATAATTTGTAGAACAAAGGACCATAGATCCTGGGAAATATTTTTTAGCAACAACCATCTAGGGCTAGACAATGCGAGGATTTTTTTGTAGTTAGCCCCCAACTTCCAGGATAAAACCCTAAACACCGACTTTCCAATGCTCTAGTAAGATTTATTTAAAATTTTCAATTGCATCTCATGGTTTTTAAAATAAATTAAGATCATATGACATAATGAGATTTGAACATTTAATTTTTTAAACCACACAGAGTTAAACTAGTTGTCTAGGTATTTTCGAGTGGGGAGATTGTCCAGGTCGATGGCTGTCATAAAGACTACAACCTCCAAGAGTCTACCGCATTCTTTGTGGATTGTTTCAAGCATATCAAGGTTCAAAACAACCATAGTGGTATCTAGAGGAACCATGTCTTGCAGGCCTCCATTTTCATCAATGGTTTCACCTCCTTTAGAAGGCCCAAAAACAAACTTCACACTTTCCAAGCAAACTGGCTGATCAAACACAACAACCTCATGGAATGATTTGGGATGGTTGATGATATTAACTATTTCCCCATCCTTCAAGGCATCCCTAGGGGGTACGAGGGGGATTATACCCCCCTCCATCGTAGTTCACACTAAAAACTAGCCCTTCAGGCCAGGCAACAAAGAAGATTGAAAAACACACAAGCCAACTTAAACCAGGAGGAAAACACATACAACACTCCCAGGAAAATAAAAAATGAGGACAACCATGGAAGGCCACGAAGGATATTACCTTCGTGGGGGAGGGCCGAGCCTCCCCCACCTCGGAGTCGACGAAAGCCTCAGACAGACTCCAGGTAGTGACTACTCTGCTCTGCTAGGGCACCCAAAATTCTTCAATCATTAATCCCATAGATGTTATATTTTGAAAAATAGATTATTAATATATATTCAAGGTATCTAAAATTATTAACGAAATGGCATGAATGTGTTCACAAACACATAAAAATAATATAAATAGAAAAAAATTAATAACTCTATAAAAATGATTTACTTATTATAGAAAAATGATTTTAATGAATTCAATTTTTAGTAAATAAAATAGTAAATAACCATACACTTCAAATAGTATGTGTGTATATATATATATATAAAATCTAAGTTTTAGATTTAAATAGAAGTAAACTCTAAAATTTTAAATATTTTAAATGTATGTAAGTACATAGTTGAATTTAATTCATTATTTATAATCATTAAATATGTTCTAATTTTAATTTAATTAAAGAATATATATAATTATAATTGTAATTTAATTTATATAATAATTATTATAATAATAAACTTAATTTTAAAATTATTTTTTAATTATTATTATTTTAAGATTATTACATTGAGAGGTGTAACCCTACAATGGCATCACAGGCTCTTATAGAAGGTCACATCCATCACAAAAAAAAATCCAAAAATTAAGAAAATCTTCAAAAAATATTTCTATATTAGATAATAATATAATGCATATTATATATTATAATAAGTAAAGAAATTTGAAAAAAAAGAATATCTCTTCAAAATTGTTTTCTAAAAAAAACATTAAAATAATAAATGTAAAATTTTAAAAATATATTATATTAGATAATAATATAATATATATTATATAATGTGGATATTAAAATATATTATGTAGATAATATAATATACTACATATTATATTTTAAAATATATAATGTAGATAATATAATATATTATTTATTAAAATATATAGTAATATTATTAATATTATATATTATATAATGTAGATATTAATAAAAAAATTAGGTCATCCTTGTCCACTTGTGTCTTCTCCATTCTTTTCATTTAATATAATTTGTATTCATGGAATATAGCCCTAGAAACTATAGAGCCTTGTTTTTAGTCTTGTCATGGGAGAGGTCATTCTCAGGTTGCCTTGAAAAAGAGAAATTACTTCATGTCTTCAAAGTAGATTTCCCTTTGGTTCTCAAATGCACGAGGTCCATTATAGGAGAGGAAATTTTGCATCCACAAGCCCAAAGGATTATCTTTCCCTCTAATTTGGTCTCAATTTTGTTTCAAACATTATGGATATGGTTCAAAATTTTCATACACCACAACAAATTGTTAACAAAGTGGTACAAGAAGTGTTTCTCTAGGATAATGCTTTGCTAAAAAGTATTCAAAATTATGATTTATGGTTGGGCACGAAGGGTACATTAGCAAAATATTTCTGAGGCACTATCTACTTCATAAGGTGTTTTATGCTCACATCTATAATGGTATTAAATTGTCTTTTTAGTTCAATTTATCTAGTTATTTGTACAAGGAACTCAATCGCCATCACTTTGAACTTGGGGTTGAGATCATCAGAAAATTTAAGAACAAGTAGCATGCAATATCATTCTTGATAACACAACAATGTCATCAAGCTCTACTCATAAGATCTCCTCTCACGCCTCCAAATGGTAATTGACCTCAACTTCTCTTGTTGGATATTAATGTTATAGTCACTTCTCAGGCTTCCCTAGTTAACCAGAATGTGCAATAGGAAGGCTAGGATGAAAACTTAGTTGGTTGTTCCTAAAGTTGTTGTTTGAAGACCATAAGCTTTTTGTTTTATGGGAAAAAAGAAGTGTGTTTTACACAATCCAAGCATATTGTATATGGCTTGTTAATAGTATAAATGGAGCATATAACAATGTCTATCTATAGTCTAAATATGTGTTGATCAAATTTTGCATACTCAAATTATTGTATATGGCTCAGTTGATAACTTTTGGTGCCCAAAAGTTTTGTATATGGTTAGTTCAATTTTAGAGAAGCTGGTGGACATCTCTCTTAGAAAATTGTAATTTCTAGTGCTTTTTTTTTGTCTAATATTGACATTTAACCTTTATCTATTATATAATATATTAAGTCGGCTATCAACCTTTTATCAAAAAATAAAAAATCCAAAAACTAAGGAATTTTAAAAAATAGAATATTTCTTCAATATTCTTTAAAAAAAATAAAAATATAGATAATATAATTATACTATATATTCAAATATATAGTAATATTATTAATATTAGATATTATATAATGTAGATATTAATATATAATGTATATAATATAATAAAAATTAAATTGTGTATTAAACAATATTTATATATAGAAAAATCTATTATATAATGGAAATATTAAAAATATTAAATGTAAAATCTTAAAACAAAAATATTTTTGTTATAATATATTAGATTAGATAGTAATATACTAGCACTTGCACCAAAAGGAGGTGCAATGGTTACGCCGATTGTTTTTTATATACATTATGTTTGAAAGGAGGTCTATAATTGAATGTATAAGTAGTAATTAAAAGCTTTATACATTTGTTAGGAATACCTGATTGGTTCATATATTGACACATCTTTTGTATGAAGATATTCTAGAAACAAAGTAATTAAATTTACAATTGATGTTGACCATTAACACTTATTACATGTAGTTGATGTTGACCAATAGAAACATTGCTTCTCACATCTAGCACCTTATTTATAGCCATTGGAAGTTCTATTAAAACAAGATTTTGCAATTTTCTTGGTGGGAACAGAGTTGGTTCTACAATAACAAGTAATATAGAGTTAGAGTAAAGATATTTTAGAAAATATGTATTTTTTTGGGAATAGAATTGGTTCTAAAATAATTAATATAGAGTTTGAGTAGAGAAGGAAGTGTTGTTTGATTATTAATTTCTCAAACCTAATCTTGTAGAATTTATGAAATAAGAAATTGTAGTATGCTACTTGATTAGAAATCGAATCATAATCAAGAGAGGAAGAGATAAGAATTAAGAACGCTATATTTATACTACAAACCCTCCAAAGAGAGAAAAATAGAATGTGGTAGTAGCAATTGCCTACTATCTATATTATGTAGAAAATTGTCATATTCAATGAGTGTACAAATGATAAGATAAAATCTACCCCTTGTCACATTCAACAAGACCTTCGCTATGGATGCAATCCATTTCTTGCTCCATTAGTTGTGTATCTCTATTATTTTCCTATGCTTCCATGCTCTTTCCCTTTTGCCTCTCACCTCTTGGAAAGATATCATAATTGTTCTCCTTAATTTTGAAAGAAGAAGATACAAGATACATTTTGTTCCCTCCATCAATCTAGGCAGATACAAAAATACAATTGTCCTCCCATGCCCATTTTGCAAACCAACACAACCTCTTATTTATAAATTCTTGATGCAAGAGCATCCACGGTCAATAACATTCTTGCATCAACTAAAGGGGAAGTATTTTATTTTATTTTCCATAAGGTTTGGTAATAATTTTATTGGAGGAATAAGTTGAAATAATAGGTCAAAAATAATATATTAAATAATTGATCTTATTCTATTGTTGTAAATCTTGAAGTGGGAGATAGTGTAGGAAATCAATTTCAGAGTTTGAAAGCATAAAAATTAAAATACTAATATTGGCATGGATTTTTTTTGGGGGAGTAACTAAAATGCATCATGGTGAATTTTATTCTTTTCCTAATTGTTGGAGCAATATTTTCAAAGGAGGGAAAAATCTGAATTTTGAAAGTAGTGCTAAGTGTTTTATTTGGCAATTTTTGAGTTTGTCAAAATGGTAGATTTTTGGGAGGAAGAAGAGATAGGTGTTGATTTTATTGGGGAAGGATAAAATGATATTTTGCTGCAAGTTTTGAGGTGATATATAGTAACAAAAATAGTGGAAGATTGTTGGTTAATATAATAGTGATTTTGCAGTTGAAGGGAGCTAAAGAGCTTCAAATGAAGAGGGATTGAAGGAGATCATTTATGTATTTGATCTTGATGTTATATATCAGATTTATAATAGTTTGTAATGGATGTAATCATCCCATATGGTTGCAAACAATGTATTTCTAATTTGCTTATGGTTTTCATGTAATCGAGAATATTTTTGAATGAAAACATAAGCTACACTTATTTTAGATTTTAGGTGTTGCCTAAATCAATTTATATGTTATCTTTTGTGAGTTTGTGATTGTTGATAGAGACTTGCAAATGTTACTCCATTAGTGGTATCAGAGTGGGAGTTCTTGAGTGTGCAAGTAGAAGTGCTGATGTGAGGCATTTTGTACCAGGACCTGTGGTGGTGGTGTGTGTGTGATTTGTGTGTAGACAAATCGTCGAGCGTGAGACAATCTATACTTGGGAGGTTGCATATTGAGAATGTGTGGAAAGTGATTGATGAAATTCTGAAGAAGAAAGGAAACAAGTTCATCATAGTTATGTATGTAGGTGAACAAGATGGAGAAAATACTACAAAAGTATGCTTTGAGGATAGCAAGAAGGAAGATGGTGTTATTGTAGTGGAAGATGAAGAGCAAAGAGAAAGTGCAACAATCAAAGAGGAAAATGTTGTTGCAACAAATTTAAGTCCTTTGGAGGACACAAAGGTGGTGATGACAATGAGTAGCAAAGGTGAAAGTGTTGTAGTTGAAAGTGAAAGAGTAAAAATTACAGCAAGAGAGGTAACTTTTAAATTTTATGAAAAGTATGCTGATTTGCATAAATTTGAAATTGAAAATGTGGAAGAGGAAAGTGTGGAGATGTTGATAGTTGAGGTGCATCTCGAGAAAAGTCACCATGTTATGGAAAGAAGAGATATTGAAGAGGAGCACATAGGTGTAGAAAATGGAGTAATGGGAATATTAAATTTTCATGATTTTGTTGTCACTACAGGCATAGAGCATTGGTAAAAATGTTCTTGGAAGAGGAGGAAAAATTGTAGTGGGTTAATTCCCAAAAAGGTAGAAGATGAGAGTGGCATTTGGTGTAGGTGGTTAGACTATGATGGGAAGGATCCACACGTGGAGAGAAGGAAGGAATAATTAGGTGGAGGTCGACAGTTTGTGGTGGGTTGAGCCCCACAAGAGAGAGCACAAGAGGAGGGAAGAAGGGGAAGAATTTTTTTTTTGGAGGAAGATGGTGAGCATGCTGGAAAAGTGTTGGAAAATAAGAAGAAAGATAAATTTCCAAGGTACCATATCAACATTGGAGTATGCTGCAAGTTGCTTGCAACTTGAAAGAGTAGTTCTACTACTCCACTCCATTTTTGTGAGCCTATCCTCACAAACTTTCTACCATGGGTGTTCGATGCAGGCACATCCACAGTCAATAGAAATCTTGCATCAACCAAAGGGGAAGTATTTTATTTTATTTTCCATAAGGTTTGGTACTAATTTTATTGGAGGAATAAATTGAAACAATAGGTCAAAAATAATATATTAAATAATTGGTCTTATTCTATTGTTGCAAATCTTGAAGTGGGAGATAGTATAGGAAATCAATTTCAAAGTTTGAAAGCATAAAAATTAAAATGCTAATATTTGTGTGGATTTTTTTGGGGGAGTCATGGAGAATTTTATGCTTTTTCTAATTGTTGGAGCAGCCTTTTCAAAGGAGGGAAAAATCTGATTATTGAAAGTAGTGCTAAGTGTTTTATTTGGAAATTTTTGAGTTTGTCAAGAGGGAAGATTTTTGGGAGGAAGAAGAAATAGGTGTGGCTTTTCTTGGGGAAGGAGAAAATGATATTTTGTTGCAGGTTTTGAGGTGATATACAACAACAAAAATAGTGGAAGATTTTTGGTTAATACAACAATGATTTTGCAACTAAAATTGCAAGTTGAAGGGAGCTAGAGAGATTCAAATGAAGAGGGATTGAAGGAGATCATTTATGTATTTGATATTTTTGTTATGTATCAGATTTATAACAATTTTTAATGGATATAATCATCCCATATGGCTGCAAACAATGTATTTCCAATTTGCTTATGGTTTTCATGTAATTGAGAAGATTTTTGAATGAAAAAGTTAGTTACACTTATTTTAGATTTTGGGTGTTGCTTAAATCAATTTGAATGATATCTTTTGTGAGTTTGTGATTTTTGATAGAGACTTGTGAATGCTACTCCATCAATTACCATGCACAATAGAGTTCTCCCAGGCCCGATAAGAAATTCCATCAACATAGGATGTTGTCTTCATAAAGCTGATGGAATTGTAGACTGGAACAAAAGTAATGTGTCTCCTTGTGAGTGGACTAGAGTGTGATATAAGGAGGCACTATGTAGAGATTGAGAATCTTAAGAGTTTCATGATTATGAATCTTACAAACAACCTTATGTTTGGTAGCACTCTAAAGAAACTCTATAAGAAGCTTAAAATCTTGGATATGAGTGGAAATAGTTTGTATGGTGAGATTGAACCTATCATAGGTCTTGGAGATGTTTGAGAGCTTTCTCTAGGTAATAATATTCTACTAGGGAGATTGGTAACTAAGTTGGGATTGTTTTCTTGTTTGAAGATGCTAGATCTAGGATAAAAAAATTTTAGGGAAAGCATTCTTGTAGCTACTGTCTAAGCTCCAACACATGGACCTTGGTAGCAATAATTTCTCTTGATCCATTCTATCACTACCAAGAAACCTAAAAACCTTAGCTTTTCTTAATTTGGGTAACAAAAAATAGTGTATACTACAATGAAAAGAGATAGACAACTAACTCTATTCTCTATTTTAAAGTACCATGCAACCTCATATACAACCTTTCAAAGGTATGAATTCATGTTATATCTTCTCTTAATCCGAGTTATTTGATTTACCAAACTTCTACTTCACATCTTAACTCCCAAACTTTGTAACAAGTATTAAATGTGACTATGGTCCACCAGTTACACAACCAATGCCTCAAAATGTATTCTCTAATTGTAATAAAAGGAATTTTGATCTTCATTCAAGTAAATAAACTTGAAGGGAAACACCATCAAGTGGTTTATTAGACACCTGGATGACTAAAAATAGTAGAAAACTATTGTGGTTGGAGCCAAAACATTTTTTAGAAATAAATATGTGAGGAAACAGACCCCTGACTACTTTTCCTAGGAGTGTTGAAGAGATTTAGGTAATAATTGCCATTTCTTATCAAAGATAAATGTAATACTATCAACAAAGAGGTTGAGTGAATAACTCTATGGGCATAGGAACATATGTAATCTATTAAAGTTTTAGAAAGAACCCTTCCAAGCAACCCTGTTGAAAGATTGGTGTACCATGTCTATTCCATAAAGTAACATCAAATTTCATTTCTCCTAAAACCATATCCATCTATTCCACATACATGTCAAGATTAATATCAGTTTATGGATAAAATATTACATGCTTAACTATTACTGCTATGAGAATAAGTATCCTTCTATTGAGCCATATTTTGGAAATCCTACAAAGTATTGTATAGTTGATGACAATTATTGTATTTTCCAATGGAGTATATATTAGGAAAAAAAAATGATAGTATATAAAATGAGAAAAATGGAATGCAATTACAATTGTATATAATGAAGAAACATACCTGAGATGAATAAATGTAAAAAAAAAACACGCAATGTTGAAAGAGCTAATTTTTGATGTTAGATGACATAGATGATTGGGCTTAAACAACACACACTAATGGCTTAGGTGGTTATGGCCCCCACTTAACTCAGCTAGCATTAACCTTTGCAGTTAGCATTTGTTGAGTGCCTCAGTTGATTCTTTTGCCATTGTCGTTTCCACTATTTACGGAAACACAAAATGTGGCGCATAGGAACTGGCTTCTTGGAAACTTGTCAGGTATGTTGCTGCAATAGCATTCTTTATTTTCAAAAAGTAGTTCAAGATTTTAAGATATTAAAATGGAAAATAATTTATAAAAAATTAAATTAATATTAAAGTGTAGAGTGATATAATAGTAGCTATTCTAATAATCAATAAAAAAGTTAAATTTAAATGTTAATCAAGTTTAAAAGATATAATTAAATAATAATGTATTTAATGATTTATCAATCTAAAATAAATAAAATTATTATGTTTAAAAAATTATTAGATAAGAATATTAAGTGAAGGTAAAAAATAATTATGATAGAGTTCACATATATATTTAAAAATACATAAAATTAATAAAATAATTCTTCAAATAAATAAAATAATTTTTTTATAGATAACCCACCACTTGTAGTGGAGTTGGTTGGGGCTTGCGTTTTGCATCCCTCAAGGTCACAGGTGTGACTCCGCTTTGTAGTGGGAAAGGAAAGGGTTAGAAATATTGTGCCAGTTCCTGCTTTGTTGACCCGAGGTATAGGAATGGACTTTTCCCCTAACCTCCTTGATGTTAGATAATTTATATCTAATCTTTTGATGCAGGGTACAAAGGTTAACTCTTAATGATGGTGTACAGAGAATAAAAGATCGACATATGGCATCAGTGGCTCATGTGATTTGTATTTTTTTAGGTTGGTGAAGTGAGATAAGGACAAATCCCTAAGAACTCATTTTGTCATTATATAGCCAGGTGTGTGGATTACATGCTCTAAGCATTGTAGATGTTATTAATATCTCCACTCAAGGAAAATTCAAATATAATTCATAAAAGTTTGGGAGGTTACATTTTAAGGAATCTTCATGCTTCAGGAAGTTTCAGATAGCAAAGGGGAGGTTTGTTAAGGTTTTCATGGTTGTCAAGCTTGCCAGCGTTCAAGGATGGAGTACTTTCCAAGGAACTACATAATGGTAATTCTAGTAAATGAGTGGGAATATCCATTTTCTAAAGGCATTGAAGATCAACAACTTCTTCAGGTTTTTAAGGGTTATTGTGTTCAATATCGAAAATGCATTAAAAGGGTAATTGGAGATGAGACTTGCTATATCCACATGAAAGGAGAATTTTGTTTCCATCTCAATTACTACCAATATTTGTTTCTAATCTTTTCAAATTGCTTCAATCTTTCGAGTCTCTTGAGTTAATAGTCAATAAGGTAGTTAAGGACATTTTTCTACAAAATAACATTTTTCTCAAAGTGGTGTAAATTTATGATTTGTGGAAGGGGCAAGGGTATGTTGGGAGGCTCTTCCCTCAACATTTTCTACTACACAGGCATGCATTTATTTTAGTCTATATTATCATAAAGATGACATTAGGAACACAAAGTTCACATCATTTGTAGATTGTACTAGATAGGCATGCTGTGGATATTGGTGTTGAATTGTCCATGAGAATTAGAACAAGGGTTAATGTCATTTTGGTGTTGCTATCGCATAATCATGATGTGCCACCCCCTCCTAGTGTGGTTATTCAAGACAATGCTAGTGATATTTTTCATCATCTCTATATTGTAGTGCCAAATTTGAACGCTAGTCCACCAACACAAACAAAAGAGGGTGATATGATGGAGCGTCAAGATGAAAATGAGGTGCAATTCATGCATATGGAAGAGTAAAACTAACTACTCTATTTTTTGTATTTTGTGACTTCTGAATAGTAGGGTTAAGGGCTTACAGATTTTGTATATGGGTATATGAATTTAGGGCTTTCATGTTTGAATACGGATGCTACAAATTCAAACATTTTTTTAGTTGTAACAAAAGTGTGATATCTGACTATTAAGAGCCTCTAATACTGATAAATTTTGATATGTAAAACCTATATTTATATATTATTAATATATGGGCTATTCACTCTTTGCTTTAAAAAAATGTATAGATAAAAATAACAATGTAAATAAAATAAATATTAAATAAATAAATAAAATTTAGATAAAAAATAAAATAAAATATATATATATAATAAATAATTCTTAATTAAATAGAATAACTATTAAGTAAATAAAATAACTAAAGGTTATATTTTTGGAAATCTTTTAGATAATGTATTTGTCACTTTTATGAATTTAGCTTTATTATTTTTGTTTTTACCTTACAATTGACTATTTATTTAAATGATTATAAAAATATTTAATCAAATAAAAAATAATAAAGAGTAAGTAGATATCAAATTTTAAAACTAACCTATAATTCTTTAAATGTCAATATAGAAACTTAAAAATGAAGTATGATTATGTTTGAAAATTGTTAAACTCCTAGAAAGACATATAAGTGTTGTTTATTATTTAACAATCAAATAATCAACCAAACAAAAAAAATAATTTTAAAAATAGATTATATGATTTAATGAAAAAATAAACAAAAATAACAATTGAAATTGTTCAAAAAATGGAAAATTTTAAAAGTAGTTGTATGTATATATACAACTACTTTAAGAATTTATAAAATTATATACTATTTTAAGTAAAAGTGGCAAATTTTAAACAAGAGATATATTGTGTCAAATTGCTTAAATGAGTTGTTTTAATTTAAATTGCATTTAGAATTGAATCATGATTTATGAAATGAAATAGCAATAGATATATAATTATATATTGTAAGGTCAAATACTAATCCATTTAGGGAAAAAAGAAAAGTGTAACCTAACATAAAACACTTCCAAGAATTAGACAAGTTAAATTTTTTTATTATAGTTGTGTAAAGGACAATAACATTTCCCTAAGATTCATCTAGGCTAATAACATGAAATACAAATAACTCAACATAAATTATCTTGATTTAATTTAATTGAATATAATATAATCTAATTAGGGATGAACACTATCATCTTGGTACAAAATATAGACAATCTACATGTGTTAATTGTATAGAATTCTATACATAGTTGGAGCTCATTGTGGGTCTACTCCACACTTTTAGATCAATTCCATGACATATAGATCTATTCTACAACATACAAATGTGATCATATTCATTTCACACTTTTTCTCTCATTTGTAGACTTTCTACTTTGCATTAATCATTAAGGGCTAACAATTTTTTTAAAAATACATTTATGAGACTACCAAATCATTAGGGGAAAGTTCTACTAGGGAAACCCCTTGGAAATAATAGTTTTATTATCATTTTAAAAATTGAAAAACAATTATGTCTTTAAATATCAAGATATAATAAATTGTCACATAAACATGTACCTAGTCAACTCTCAACGATTAGTGCAAAAAATAGCAGTGGTGAATTTTCAAATTTCGAAAAGGCAAGAGTTCTTGATGATGTTGCAGGCGTTAATGGTATAAAACTTGCTAATGGGAAGGTGATGTTAGTTGGGTCCTTTATTGCAGGTAAGTGAAGTGGGTCCCTTTTAGTGGTAAATGAATATTCTAGGGGGAAAGGGGCTTCGAAGATTGCATGTCCAACACATTCCCTAACGTCCTTCTCTGAAAAAGGGGAATCTCGAGGCTGAAAAGTCTGGGCCAAGCCTGTCGTCTGGTGGTCTTGATGGGACTCCTAATGGTTTGGATTTTGGGAATGATAAGACAAAGAATGACTTCTTGTCGAACTCTTCTCTCAAATGGATGAATCTATTTGGGATGAATCCTAAAGGTAAAAGTACTTCTCCTCCTATGTCGTTTGTTGCTAATGCAAAGATTGGAGAATACTCTATCTCTATCCCGAATTGTATTGTTGAAAGGAGTATGTCTAATATGGATATAGATTTTTTGGGTAAATTTGTTGGCCCATGGCCTCATATTGACCTGGTGCACAAGTTTTTTTTAAGTCATTGGAGACCTAAGGGACAGATTGATGTGCCTGCAATGGCTAAAGGTTTCTTTTCTTTCACATTCAACTATGAAGACAATTTAGTGGTGGCGTTGATGAGTGGCCCCTAGTGTATTGGGAAGTCCTCTTTGATGTTGAAAAGGTGGGAACCAGGTTTTAACTCGAATTCGTGCTCCTTGTCGGCTGTGTTGTTCTGGGTTAGACTCCCTAGTCTCCCTTTGGAATTCTAGGATGAGGAAGTGTTTAAATGGATAGCAAGTACTTTCAAGTGTTTGTTGTCAATTGACCAAATGATGACGTCCAGGAAGCATCTAGTTTATGCCATATTCTATGTGAATGTGGAACAATCTACTGATTTTACTACCTTGATAAAGATCAACTTTAAGTTTGGGGTGTGGGAACAAGAGGTTGAATTTGATTCAAATCATTTTGCTTGCTTCCATTGCAAAAAAATTGGCCATTGGGAAAAGAAATGTCCTCTCAAAGTACCAAAGTAGATGTCTAAACATTGGAGAGAAAAGGAGAAGGCTCCAAGAAAGATTCTAGAGCCTTTGGAGAAAGGGGGGTCAACCCTTATTTGTGAAGTAGTGGTTGAGAAACTTGTGGAAATAGGCCTAGAAGTGGATGAGAAGGCTAAAATTCTTGAGGGTTAAGTGGATTTGGTTGAGCTGAATCCAGAAAAGGAATAGGGAGGTGAGGGTAATATTTACTCCCCTGTTCCTGATATAGTGGAGTCTCGTGATGAGATGAGGATTGAGGCTAAGGAGGTAGACAAGCCTTCTGTGAATGATGGTTTAGGCTCTCCTCCTTTGGGGGATACTCAGCTACAAGATGATGGTTTGAAGGTTGAGGGCTTGGAGGTTTTATCTGAAGTTAAGGACAATGGGGATCTTGAGGATCTAGATAATCCTCCTTACATTTTGGTTCAAGGGCATAACAAAAAAAACATTCCCCCTCACCAGGAGTTGTGACTAGGAACAGGAAAAGGTTAGACTATGGGTTTGAGCCAAGAGGTAGAGGTCCCCCTCCTGCGAATGTAACCAAGGAGAAGGAGAGTTGAATTGACATTGTTGATGGTACGTAGAGAACTTTGTTGGAGATGTGCTCCAAGAGCACCTCCCATAAGATTGTATGAAGATCATCTCATAGAATATGAAAGGGTTAAATCACCCTCATAAGCATGATCTTCTTTCTAATTTGGTAAGAGATCATCACCCTGCTATTGTTTTAATACAAGAAACTAAAATGGGAATGGATAAATTATCTAGACTAAAGAATATGCTTTTTATGGATTGTGGTATGCACTATTATGATGCAATGGGTGCTTCGGGAGGGATTGTGAATTTTTTGAATCTCAAGCTGATTCAGGGGGTTGAGGTGTTCAATGACTATAACCATGTGGAAACCTCTTTTATTAATTTGTGTGGTAAGTTCTCTTGGACTCTGTCTAATATCTATGCTCCTAATAGTAAGAGTGCCAAAAAAATTTTTTGGGAGAGCCTTGGCACCTTCAAAGTGATGCATCTTGTTGTTAATTGGCTTGTTATGGGGGATTTTAATATGCCCTTACATGATGTTGATAAGATGGGTGGCTCACAGATTGTGGATGATAGTAGATATGATCTGATGAATCTTATTAGTCATAACGATCTTCTTGACCTAGATCTCAAAGGTGCTTCTTTCACTTGGTCCAATCGTCGTGTGGGATATGCTCTTATCTAAGTCAAGCTTGACTATGCTCTTATTACCCCTGATTGGTTGGTCTCTTATTCTTGTTCGCTCTCGGCTTTGACAAGACTGGGGTCAGATCACTTCCCTTTGTCTTTGTCGTTGGATCTATTAGGAGGAAAAACAAATTACGTTTATATTTGAGAAGATGTGGACCTATTATCTTGATCTTAGTAATTTGGTTCATGATTGGAGGAACATTCAAGTGGATGGGTCGGCGATGTTCAGAGTTGTTAAAAAGCTTGCTAATGTGAAGAACAATGTTAGGAAATGGAATCAGACTTCTTTTGGTTACATTTTTTTTGGAGAAGGAGGGGGTGACTAAGGAGCTTTAAGATGTGCAACAATATATCCAAGCGTCTAGGTATGATCAAGAATTAGTTATGAAAGAAAATGTCCTCTCCAGATTGCATAATATTGTTGCTAAGGAGGAGGAATTTTGGAAGCAGTGTTCTAGGATTATGTGGCTAAAGAGTGGGGACATGAATACTAAGTTTTTTCACCTCTCTACGCTGAAACATAGGGCTTCTAATCGTATTAAGGTGATCAATTTCAATAATCAAGTTTTGGAGAAGGATGTTGATTTGCAGCTTGCTGCTTCTTCCTACTTCTCTAACCTGCTTGTTGTGGAGGGGGAGCTTTATTTGGCCTATTAGGAGGATATTCTTAGGGATATCCCTCAAATAATAAATGATGATATAAATAATCAGATGGAGTGTATTCCATCGGTGGAGGAGATTAGAAGTGTTGTGTTCTCTTTTGAAGGGAATAAGGCACCAGGTCCAGATGACTTCCCTATGTTATTTTTTCAATCCTTTTGGGAAATTATAGCCAAGGATGTTGTGGCTGCTACTAAGGAATCCTTTTGGATAGGGTTTCTTTTGAAGGAATTGAATTCCTCTTTTATTGTCCTTGTGCCTAAGAAACCAGGTGCTACTTCTTTTGATGAATTTTGTCATATCAATTTATGCAACTTGATTTATAAGATCTTCTCTAAGGTGCTAGCTATTAGAAAGTAGAAGGTTTTTCCTCTTATCATCTCGCCTCAGCAAAATGGCTTTGTGGTTGGTAGGAAAATTTTAGACTCTATCCTTTCTGTTCATGAGAATATTCACTCTTTAACTGTTAATAAGCATGTTGGGTTTATTATGAAGCTTGACTTGCTTAAATCCTATGATAGAGTTGATTAGGGCTTTCTTTCTAAGATTTTGGCCTCTTTTGGTTTTGAGGAGAAAATGGTGGCTCTTGTGCTTTAGCTTATCTCCACTCCTCAGTTCTTAGTCCTTGTCAATTGCTCTCCCTCTCCTCTTTTTGATTGTTCCAGGGGTTTGAGGCAAGGAGATATAATATCTCCTTTTCTATTTATTATTATGGTGGAATATTTGGGTTGTCTCATCCAGAGATTTATTAACTCTAGTGTTATCTCTGGATTGGCTCCCTCCTCCAATAATCTTATTTGTTCCCGTCAACAGTTTGTTGATGACTCTCTTATGCTTGGGGAGTCATCTATTAAGGAGGCCAAAGCTATTAAACTTATTTTACAAAGGTATGAGGTTTCTTTGGGGTAGAAGGTTAGCTTACCCAAGAGTGTTATCTTCTTTTTTAACACTCTGGTCCAGAGGAAAATCAAAATAGCTAAAATCGTGTAGTGCCAGATTGGTGAACTCCCTGCATCTTATTTGGGCCCCCCTTGTGTTCTAGTGTTCTTGATTCCTTTTGGTGGGGGTTGATTGATAAGTTCAATTCTAAATTGGTTGGTTGGAAGGGTGCGTTGTTGAGTCAAGTTGGGAAAGTGCAGCTAATTAAGTCTACTTTTCAGAATCTTCCTATTTATGCTCTCAATTTATTTTATATGCCAAGGAAATTTATGGATAAACTTGAGGGAATTTAGAAAAAATTCCTCTGCTCTGGTGTTGAGGACAAGAGAAGAATTCATTTGCTTGCATGGGATGATGTCTGTAGACCCAAAAGGGTTGGTGGTCTTGGAATTCATAAAATCAGAGAGTTTAATATTACCCTTCTTGGAAAACAACTATGGAACCTAATGTTGAGTAAGAGTGAATGGGAAAAAATTGCTTGGAGAAAATATTATCGTGGAGCTGACGGTATAAGGGATTTCTTATCTCTTGATTTTTCTCCCCCATCTGGTTCTGCACTTTGGAATTGTATGCTTAAGGCTTGGAGGCTTGTCTCCAAAGGTCTCTTTTGGCAGTTGGGAAATGGCAGGAAAATTTTGTTCTAGGAAGATAACTAGTTTGGTAACACGCCTCTTAAAGATGAGCTCTGGACTCAACCTTTCATGGATATCTATGTGTAGAGGTTTGGCAGATTTGTTGTTGATTATATTGATGGTGGCTGTTGGCAGAGGCTGCATGAGGTTGACCCAAGGCTGGAGGATCTCTTTTAACACTTTTTCCTTGGTTCATATCCTCTCTCTCCTTCTGATAAATTTGTTTGGAAGCCTTCTTCTAATGGTAAATTCTCTGTTTCATCAGATTTTCATCTTAATGATTCCTTTTTTGGTCCTGCTCCTTTTTGGGCCTCCTTATGGTCCTCTAGATTGATTCCTAAGGTTAATATTTTCTTTTGGCTCTTTTTCCAGAACAAGGTGTTAACTACTAACAATTTGGTCAAGAGAGGTTTTATGATGCTTAACAGGTGCTTTCTCTGTGAAGAGGATGTCGAAAATACTTTCCACCTGATGATTGGCTACAAATTTGTGAGAATTGTGTGGGATCGCGTGCTCTCTCTTTGGAACATCAGTTGGGTGTTCCTAACTTCAATTGGGGATTTGTGGTATCAATGGGTTGGACCCTCATCCAATCCTGCTCTGTAGGTTTTGTGGTCTCTTTCTCTTCCTCATATTGCTTTGGTTATTTGGCTTGAGTGCAATAACAAGATCTTTAGGAGTGCTACTCTCCCTGCTATCTTGGTGGTCTATAAAATCTGTGCGGCTATCAAAGAAATTATTTTCTTCAAGATTACTTTTCACATTGGGCTGAAGGTTATGCTTAGTCCCTATGACATTTCCATATCATGCAATTGGAAGCTTCCCTGTGATATTTCCCTCCTGGTAACTAAAGGGAAAGCCTCTAGAGATAATGTTGTTTAGAAAGCTCCTTCGGATGGCTTGGTGAAGATTAACTTTGATGGAGCTACTAAAGGGAATCTGAGACCTATAGGTTGTGGGGGAGTGATCATAAATTCTAATGGTAGGCTCATTTCTGCTATGGCACTCCCTTTGGGAACCCAGACAAACCACTATGCAGAAGCGATTGTAGCCTATCATGGTCTCAAGTTGGCACAACTAAAAGGTTACAAGAAAGTATGGCTTGAGGGGGATTCTCTCAATATCATTAATAATTTGAAGAACTGTGTTTCCCCTTCATGAACTATTGAATCTTTGATTAGGGATGCTATTTATATTCTTAAATCCTTTGATGATTATTATATTTCACACATTTTGAGAGAAGGAAATGGATTAGTTGATGTTTTTGCCAATCTAGGTGTAAGGGGTATTAGGGAATGGGGTGTGAACGACCCCATCCCTATGGAGGCAATTGCAAGTATTAATCATGATTGCCAAATTTAAATTGATTGATGATTCTTTAAGGCTCGAGGCATGCATGAGTATATTCACATGGCAGGTTATTATGTGGAGGGATGGTAAGATAGATATGGATCAAGTTGATTGTACCATGGTTGATATCCATATGGAATGAAACTCTAGAATCATTATTTTCTCTTGCCATAATTTCATTGTCACACAGATTGTGGGCACTCTTTGTATTTCCTTCTCAAGGTTTCTCCTCATTGCTTTCAAAGTTTTCAAGCTTCTTGGCTCTACAATTTTTGTAACCATGGGAGGTGATAGGAACCGTGTGAAGCCCCTCTCTTGTGATGCTGCCAAGAAGAAGCCAAAGGTGTGGAGGATTTTAGAGAAAGGCAGGTTGACTTTGAACCTCGAAAGGTTGCATGGTAATAACCAAAAAATGACAACATTGTTTGCAAAAGCATGGAATAATAGGGTTTTGAAGTTGGGCGGAATGGAGTTTGATGTGAATGAGGATTTCATAGGAAATATTATTGGGTTGTCTATGAAAGGTAAGAAAGTTTTCAGAGACAAGGAGTCGCAGACAGCCATGGAAATTTTTTTCAAAGGGGATGAAGCTCAAGACCTCAAGACTGTGAAGAGTTGCGGTTACCAGAGGAGCTCACTCAAGGAAATGTGGGGGGATGTCACTGAGGAGCTCATGTGATATATCACGCTTGAAGGACACTTCTCTTCAGTAAATTCTTACCACTTTGTTACGCTCAATCATTTCAGCCACAAAAAGAGAATTTATTTTCCTTATTATCTCTAGGCATCATTGGATTCTGGTTTCAAGGACCATAAAAGAAACCCCAAAAATATGATTCTGCATGTGGGGCTCATTCTTTTAATATCTGATTATGCTAAAGAGTTTGAGGTTTCTAAGCCAATTGCAACCCCCTAGGGTAAGTAGCAAAAGCTGGTGGTGGAGTATGAAATAGTCTTTGAAGAGGAGCTGGTTAACAAGAAAGGGAAGAAGAGGAAGCTTATCTTGGAAGAGGAGTCTGAGTTTGAGGGGGATGTGGACTATGTCCCAGATTCTTTTGCTTCCATAGAGTTGGTTTCACAACCACCTGATTTGGGTAAGTCTAAGAAAGGGGCATCAAGCCCTAATAAGGGTTATGAGACATGTAGTGAGGAGTTGGCTACTGAAATACCAAGTAGATTCCTAAAGGAGAAGAATGAATTGGCTGGTGAGGCATCTTCGTCGCCCCCTATTTTTGGGAAAAAGCATAACAAGGACCTAGAGGTGGGAAGTAACAAGAAGCTGGTTGTTGGGTTTGTGAGCCAATTGCTTGAGATGCAAGCTAATTCTCCCCTCAAGGTGGTAGGTGGACAGGGTGTTGTGGACTTGGAATTGCAAAAGAAAAGGAAGGTTGTGGCTAAGGGGATTGTTGATCCATTCAAAAAATAAAAATATTGGTTGCTGCTGGGAAGGGTAAGGGTGTTTTTTCCAATCAGGACAAGGTAAGCTCCTCTCAGGAGGATGATGTTGTGGGTAAGGGTGTTTTCAAAATTGATAGGGAAGATATCTTTGATGTTCTGGGAACTGCTAGAGAGGGTTCCATTGTTTTATTCAAATTGTTCAAATGGGTGTTTCATGAACTTAACTTGACCAATGTTAAAGTTTGGGGTGTGATGAGAAAATTTGGTGAGTCTTCAGTTCAAAACTAGATTGATGAACTGCTTAACTCTTTGAATACTGTGGCAGAGGAAACGCTTAAGATGAAGCAGAATCATGAAGAAATAATTCTCACCTTGGAGGATCAATTGGAGAGGATTTGTGCTAACATGGAAAAGGGTGGAGAGGGGACTGTTAATTTTGAATCTGTTGGTATTACCTCTCCTTTTGTTAGTACCAAGAAACACAAGGAGATTATTCATGTTGATGATACTGGTGCTGGTGGTAAGCTGATGGGGGAAGAGGTTCCTATTGATAAGGGTAGTGATAAGAATAATGTTTTGATTAGTGAGGTGAATGTGGATGGGCTGGGGCCAGAACATGTAATAAGACCAAGGGTCGGGTTGGGGCTCTTGTGAAAGAACTGTCTGATATCTTGGATGAAGGTCAGAAGGCTATGGCGAGCGATGTGGAGGTTGTTGATATCTTGAAGAATATGTAGTGCTGATGTTTGTGTTCCTCCTTTTTGGATGATGTCTCGCTGCTGGAGTGCTGCATATTGGCCAATATATATGATATGTAGTTTTCTTTAGTTTCAACTGCTCTTTTTTGTAAATGGTTTTGGGCCCCTTCAAAACCCGTTTTTTATCTCTAATCAAAAACAAATTTTGAAATTTAGGTCAAATCCACACCATGCAATATCACTCTCATGCATTGCATAATTGACCTAGGTCATAGAATCAGCGGATTTGAAGTAGATGATGAATTTTTAGGAATAATGGGTAATAATAAGGCATATGTGTGGAAATAGGTATAGATAGGGTAGGGATAAATAAAATTTATGCAAATATATGAAGGAGAGGAGTAAATGAGTGAAAATAGGTTTTAGAGAATGAGTCTAATTTATGGAAAGAGTGTCTCACATGCCACTATTTAATTACACTAAGATATTCCTTCAAAATAGACCAAAAATTAAATGAGAATTGACAAGAATTAGGAAAAAGTGAATCTAATTTTTGAATTTTAGAGTATCATATTTTTCATATTTCTCTTGCACCCACAAAATTGACCCCTAAAATTCCAAATTTTCTCTCTTTCCCATTTTATGTGTCATAAGTTGACTCCATGTAAGTTTTGTGTGTTTTATTACTATTTCCTTGCATTCAAATGAATTTAATGTGAATTCATGTATCATTTAAATTTAAGAGAAAGAGAATATTAGGAAAAATTTAATTGAAACATTTAAAAGAATATAATTCCACATCACATCATTTTAAAGGATCTACATGACTAAAGAGTTTTATCATCCATCAATTCAATGACTATAAAATTAACCTTTCAAGTGGGTCATCCCACAAGAACAAGACCCTTGTGATCTAAAAAATCATCCAAGTTATTTTTTAAATGCTAGCTACTCATAATAATCAAAGAGAAGCAAGATTTGAGGCAAGTAAAATCAAGAAAAATGAAACTTTTCTTGCACATGCAATAGCATTTTTTTAGAATTTCAAAATAAACTTCTGCAAGCTGGAAAAAATTGATAATACAGAGACAAAAGACTATGCAAAAGCTATCTAAGACACTTGTAAAAGGAAAGATTCTCCCTAGGGTGAATAAGTCCTTGATAAGGTTTTGAAAAGTGAAAATTTGAAGTTTTATGTTGTTGTTTGATGTTTCTTTTTCCAATTGCAACCAGGTTAATCAACAACTGTTTTTCCAGATTTTACTTAGTCTACGACAATGTATTTCAAGGTACAAGTGTTAAACATAGGAGAAAATGTTTTGACAAGATTTGAATGTAAATTTTAGATCTAAGATGCAATAATTGATTGATTCTAAGATGTCATAACTTGAAAATGATGTTTTTGATGTGATTTGTAAATCAAACTATACAATTTTTTGATTGATTTTGGCTTAAAATGAAAGATGCAATGAACAATTTCAGATTTTTAACCACTTAATGAATGTAATATTAAAGTAAATCTGATCTAAATATGACTGAATTAAACCCTAATGCAACCTATGATGCAATATGTAATGTAAATTAGAAAGAAATGATGTAAGAATGTCTGGGTCACCAAAATGAAACATAAAAATGTAGTGGTGACTCTAAGATTAGTGTCCACAACCTAAGGCCATTCCCACATTTTTATAAGTTTCATCGGCATATAGATTAGCAAGGTGAATTGTTTATGAGAAAGGATGGTAAGAAGGATTTGAATCAAGCGAATGGTATGGGGGCTAGGTGCCATAGGGAATGAAACTCTATGTTCTTTATTTTCTCTTGCTCCATTTCTGGTCTCACAAAGATTCTGGGTGGGCTTAGCATTGTTTTCTAGAGTTTTCATTTCACTGTGTTTGGAGCCCTCAAGATGTTACAATCTACTAATTGTGGAGATATGGGTGGAGATAGAAATCAAGCCGAACCTTTCTCATGCAAAGTTGTAAAGAAGAAGGAGGTTTGGCAAGTGTTGGAGAAAGGAAGGTTAACTCCTTATGTGGAGAAATTACATGGCAATAATCCTCAAGTAATGATGCTTTTTGCTAAAGGATGGAATGATAGGGTGTTGAAGCTTTATGGGACAAAGTTTGATGTCAATGAGGAATTTATAGCTGCTATTAATGGTTTGGCTATGGATGGCATGAAAGTTTGAGGGATAAAAAGGAGGCACAAACTACAATGAAAAGCTTCTTCAAGGAAGATGAAGCAAAGGATTTGAGGCCTATGAGGAGTGGAGGATATCAGAGTTCTCTTAAGGCGTTATGGGGAGATGTTGTAGAAGAGGATCTCCTTTCCTTATTATCTTCTGATGTCTCTTGATTTGGGTCTTAAGGATCACAAGAAAAACCCTAAAAACCTCATCTTGCAAGTGGGGTTAATCCTTCTTATCTCTGATTATGTAAATAATTTTGAGGTGGCTAATCCTATTGTCACTTCGAAGGGTAAAAATTCCAAACCTGACGAGGAGTATGAGACTGCTTTTGAAGAGGAACCAACTAACAAAAAATTAAAGAAAAGAAAATTGATTTTGGAAAAATATATGGAGTTGGAGGAGGATGTGGACTATGTTCCTAATTCCCTTACTTCTTTAGAGGTGGGTCCACAATTGGTTGCTATGGGAAAGTTGAAAAAAGGGGCTCCAAGTGCTAGCGAGGGTTATTTGACTTGTAGTGATGAGGTGGCTACTGATTTGTTAAATAGGGGTGCGAAGGTGAAGAATGATTTGTATGGTGAGGCTTCCTTGACACCCCCTATAGCCGAGAAGGAGTCAGAGGAGGCAAACAAGAAGAAATGCGTTTTGAGGACTGCGAGCCAAATTTTGGAGAAGGAGTTCCCTCTCACTATTGCGGGTGGCCTCTATGTTGATGTTTCCCCGAGTGTTAAGCTAGATGAGAAATTGAAAGGTAAGTCTAGGGATGTTGATGTTGTTGTGGAAACCCAAGATGTGGAATTGGAGAGGCTTAAGAAGAGAAAGGCAGTGGTGGAGGAGATTGCGAGATCCATCTGCAAAATCAAGACTCTAGTTGCTGTTGAAAAAGGTAAGGACACCCCTGTTGGTCAGGATAGGGTTAGTTCCTCTAAGAAGGAAGATGCTTTGGGGAAAAGGGTTTTTAATATTGATAGAGAGGATATGTCTGATGTGCTTGGAACTGCTCATGAGGGTTCCATTGTCTTGTTCAAACTTTTTAAATGGTTTTTTCATGAACTCAATAAAACTAATGTAAAAGTTAGGGGTGTGGTGAGTAAGGTTGAGGGGTCCTCTGTGCAAAATCAGATAGATGAGTTAATGACTCCATAAACACTATGGAAAACACTATTGCGAAGGAAACTCTCAAAATGAAATGGAATCTTGAAGGCAGAATCCTCACCCTTGAGGATTAAATGGTGAAAATTTGGGATATTGTCATGAGAGGTGGGGAGGTGCATAAATCTATTGGTAAATTTGAATCTACTACTATGACTTCTCTTGTTGTTAGTGCCAAGAAGCATAAAGAAAGTACTCATGCTAAAGAGGTTGGTGTTGTTGGTAAGGAGGAAGAGGGTGTTGTTGGGAAGGGTGGGGAGAAAGGTATTGTTTTGATTACTGAGGTAAATATGGATGGCCCTGGTGCCAAGACTAGGAACAAAACTAAAGCTCAGGTAGGGGCCTCTAGGAAGGAAATTTTTGATGTTTTGAATAAAGCACAGAAGGTTGTGGCAAGCGACGTGGAGGCAACGAATATTCTGAAAAGTATGTAGTGCTGTTGGTGGGGTCCTCCTTTTTGGATGCCTTTTTGCTGATGGGTCACTGTTGTTGGGTTGTTTTGTGCTTAATGTTGTTTTCTTATATCTTAGCTACTTTCTAATGTAAAGGGTTTTGGGCCCCTTCAAAACCCATATTTTACCTCTAATAAAAAACAAGGTGAATTGTTTGACTATCAACCTTAAAGGTGAGCCAAACAAACCTGGATCTATATCCTAAGGGGGATTGGAATTGTTTAGAAATATTTTGGAATTATTAAACTAATGATCCTATATTCCCTAATACTAAAATTCAAGATCTTGATGACTAATAAACATAAACAACACTTTGCAGGTGGATTTGAGAAGTGCAGAGGGATATACACCAACCCAAAAAATCTTGTTTCGAGCACTACATAAGGACAAGGTTTCCCTTGTGCGAATGAGTCCTTGTAGGGAAATTTTGATCAACTTTTGGGGTCCTCTAGTGCAAGATCTGAGATTTTGTTTTCCCTAGGTCTCATTGTCAAAATATTGTAAATAAATTTTGAATCTAAGTTTTTGTGGCTTGACAACAATAATGAAAATAAATGCAATAATGCAAAATTACTTCTTCAAAATCTCTTCAATCCATCTTCAACCTGTAATTTGCACATACACAAATAGGAAAAATTATTTTATTTATTTGTATGGGGGTTTACCTTGGTCAAACCCTAGTTTGGTAATTAAACCTTGATATAAAGATAAATGACAAATGGAAGGAATGATGAATGAACACTTTCTTGCTACAAGTCACCAAACCTTTAATGGCTTCCCTTAGAGGACTGGAATCACACACATCACTCCAAGGAAATCAAATCTTTATTTTCTTGATTTTTTGGATACTTGAGTGCTTGGATGCTTTAGGATCAACAATACATATTAACCTTCACAAGATGACATGAAAACACATAAGCTTGAACATGATGATAGTATCTTTAATGCTACAACAAATTATTGAAAAAATTGCTCTTGAGAATAATATTTTCTCATATAAAGTTCACCTCTTGCTTGTTGATGTTGAATTGATAAAATAACTATGTATTTATATGTGTTTATCTAATTTCCCAAAAAATCATATTCCAAAAGTCGACAATTGCATATAAAATTTGAATCATTAAAATACCTCCAAAAAACATTAAAAAATGGGTCAAGCACTTAAGGAGGACCCATTTTCCCTTAGGTGAATGGGTATTGGCCCATAAGTCTAGGACACATTCTCAAATGTGATTAAAATATTAATTGCATTAATTAAATATAGGTTCCCCTTTTGAAAAACATAAGTAATAAGGCTTTGGAATGCATAATTTGGAAAATTAGAAGCTTAATTAAGTCCAATTAATTAAGGGACCCAAACATAATGTGAAATTGTAAAGGTATACAATTTCCTACACTACAATACTTATCCAAAGCACCACTGAAGTGGTTTTCACTATTCGACGACTTATTTCTCTTTAGTATTTTTTATTTTTCTATATATATATATATATATTTTGTTTGTGTCACCAAGACACCTATTTTCTAGGTTTTCATTAGGGTGACAATTTTTAAACTTTTTATTCTTATTTTTGTAGGATTCTTTGAAGACTAGGTATTGTCCTTGCGAAGGTGCATGCTATTGATGAGATCTGGAAGCGGTTCAAATTCAGGAGTAGTAAGTTGATAAGCACCAGATCCATATGTTGTAGTTATGATATAAGGACCCAACTAGTTAGGCTTGAATTCTTTGGGCTTCTCTCTATCCATATAATTCTTCAGATTTTATTTTAAGACCAAGTCACCAATGTCAAAATTTCTAGCTTAGACCTTCTTATTGTAGCTACGACAGAGATGATTTTGATAAACTTGTAAATGGACCAATGCAACTTTTTTGTCTCTCATCTAGTAACTCTAGCTCTTGCAGTTTGGACACTTGGTAATCTTCATCATCCATGAATTGTTGCATAGATACTCTTAGGCATGGTAACTTGACCTTGATGGGAAGAATGGCTTTGGAACCGAAGATGGGAGAATATGGAGTGGCTCTAGTGGGAGTACGAATGTTGGTTCAATAATCCCATAAGGATAGATTAAGTTGGATATGCCAATCATAGTTAGCATCATTGGTAGTCTTCTTTAGGATTTTCATAATGGTTTTGTTATATGCCTCAGCTTGAATATTACCATGGGGGTAATATGGAGTAGTGAAATGGTGATGGATATGAAATTTCTCGCATAATTCATGGACCTCCTAATTTTTTGAAAGGATGACCATCATTTGTAATGATAGATTGGGGCACACCATACTGGCATATGATGTACTTAAGGATGCACTAGGCTATCTTCTTACCGATGATGTAGGTCATTGGGATGGCTTTGATCCATTTTGTAAAGTACTCAGTGGAAGAGAATGAATTTATGGCCATTGATAGATGTAGGGTGAATCTTTCCCACAAGGTCAAGTCCCATTGAGAGAATGACCATGGTGATATAATTAAATGAAGTTCCTGGGAAAGTACGTGAACAAGATCTCCATGTATCTAACATTATTGACATTTCTTAATAAAGTTATAAGCATCATGTTCCATAGTAGGCCAATAGTATCACATTCTCATGAGATTCTTAGCTAAGATAGGACCACTAGAGTGAGCTCCACATATACCATCATGTACTTTATGTAAAGCTATTTGTGCTTCATCTGCATCAAGACATCTAAGGAGGGTGTTGTCTAGGCTATGGCAGTAAAGGGTATCACCGATCATGATGATGTATCTAAAGGCTTGTCGGATAAAGGTTTTACATTGATTGGAATACAAGTCAGGAGGAATGCTTTGGTCATGTAAGTAGTTATAAATTTCTTTATACCATGGAGAATCAAGATGAAATTTTTTGCACATGAGACTAAATTCAAGGATATAGAATGCATGAATCAACAGTTGTTCCACCAAGAACTCATATTGAGGAACATTGTTAGATATATCCAAGAGAGATCCTATGGTGGCCATTGCATCAACTGCTTTATTCTAAAATCTTGGAATTTGATTGAAGACAATGACATCAAAATATTGCTTGAAATTGTTGGCCATTCTCTTGTAAGGGGTATTCTTTTCATATATTATGTCATAATCATCATTGAATTGATGGATAACCAATTTTGAATTACCATAGACATGAAGGTTCTTGATTTTCCATTTAGTTTCCATTCAGAGTCCTATGAACAATGCTTCATTTTTAGCCATTTTATTGGTACAAGAGAATGCTATTATGTATAACATAGGTATTGAATCTCCTTGAGGTGTGACAAAGAGAATACCATCTCTAGAGCCATGATTTCTAGATGGTAGAATTCTTTATTGTGAAAATTGACTCATCAGGGAAGTTAGATACCAAAGGATGATTTGTTGTTGTGGGAATTTCTGCAAGTTGATTTGCTATCACTTTTCCTTTTATTGCCTTTCAATCAACATATTCTATATCAAAATCACTCATGATCATTACCCACTTCGCTAGTCGACTAGTTAGAGCTGCTTTATTGAGTAAATACTTCAATGTGCCTATCTTTTCCAGTAATTTTAATTAATGGTTTAGCATATAGTGTTGAATTTTTTGGGTGGAAAAGGCAACTGCAAGGCATGCTCATTCAATAGGATTATAATTAAGCTCATACCCCACAAGTGTGTGACTAATAAATTATATGGCTCTTTATTTTCCTTCATCATCTTGTGCCAAAAGGGCCCATATTACCAACAGTGTTGTTGATATATATAGTATTAGAGGTTTACCATTGATGGGTGGCATGAAAAATAGATGAGATAATAGATAGTCTTTTATTTGTTAAAATTCCTCTTGACAATGATCAGTCCATATATGAATGGGATTCCCTTACGAAGTAAGTGTTGAAATAGTTGACATTTATCAACAAACTGAGCTATGAAACTACAGATTAATTATAGATTTCCTTGAAGATTGTATAACTAATTTATGTCTGTTGGTGGAGGTATATCCATGATAGATTTTACTTTCACGAGGTTGACTTCAATACCCCTGTGAGACACAATGTATCCTAGTAGTTTTCCAAAATTTACATTTAAAAAACACTTTTTTGAATTTAATCTGACCTTGTATTCTTCCAATCTCTTGAAAATATTGTCTAGCACATCTAAATGGCTTTCCCTTGATGGTGATTTCATGAACAATTCATCAACTTATTCTTTCATGAGTGTATGCATATAATCATGGAACATTGTAGTCACAACCCTTTGATATGTTGCTCCAACATTTTTAAGACCAAAAGGCATGGCATTCCAACAATAGGTACCCCAAGGACAAGTGAAATTTATTTTGTGTTGATCTTCACAGGAAATTTTGATTTTATTATACCTTGAAAAGCTATCCATGAGTGATAGAATTTCATATCTCACTATTAGATCTACGATGATGTCCATATTTGGCAACATGAAGTCATCTTGGGGACAAGCTTTGCTTAAGTCTTTGAAATATGTGCAAATTATGATTCCTCTAGTTAGTTTTGTGATGGGTATAAGATTTTAAATCCACTCTACATAGTCTATAGGTCAAATGAAACCAACGTCTAGCAACTTCTTCAACTCTTCCTTCACTAAGAGTGTGATCTACGAATGCATTTTTCTCAACTTTTGTTTGACTGGTTTTGCGTTTGGAAATAATGGAAAATGATGCAAAACTAACTCAGGATCCAACCTAGGCATATCAACATATGACCAAGTGAAATTGATTTGTCTCTCTAAAAAGAAACCAATGAACTTTGGTTTTTCAGTGATTGTCAAAGATGTTGCAAAGTGCACAATTATAGGACTATCATCAGTACCAATGTTTATTTCCTCTGACTTTTCTGCAAGAAAAAAGTAATTTCTCATGACTTGTAGGTAGAATATCCAACCCTCCATCATTAGGCACCTTAGGGAGGTTTTCACCCTTAGATACATCTATTTTTACTTTTTCATGGTCTAAAGGCTCCTTTCGGTTTTCACCTAGAGATCTATTCTTTTTTTTCACTTTTGTGACTAGAGGGTGGAGTAGACTCCCCAAAGCAAGTTGTGTTATCAAGTTTTATGATGAATCCAACTTTGTGATCCACACTAGGTATTCCTTCTCGAAGTCCCATAAACTTATCTATTGTGTCATTGTTCTCAAATATGTCGAAGCTCAGAGGTCCTTGTTGGTCCCAATCTATCAATTGCAGGTAAACTAGGGGTAAGTCACCATCGATATCAATATAGCTCAAGGATAGGGTAGATAAGGAAAATATAGATGTATTTCCAGGATCCCAAAAGGTCTCAATCCAATCTCGGCCATTGGTATGTTCAGGTTTGGGGGTATTAGTCTCAATATTTTCCTTAACTATCTTGAAGTCATTAGAAACACTAACATTTTTATCTAAAAGAAACATAGTATGAGGAGGACTCACTTTTAATGGTGTATACCTCAACCCTTTGTTCTATGGTAACTTAGGGGGAAATAGGGGTTCTGTCATTCCATTCTTGTGTAAGTGAAGTCCACTATGTCTGCCATAACCTTTTCGTTTCATGATCTCAAAGCCTTTTCCATATTTCTGAACCAGTATTTGTACAAGCTTGGTGTCTTCTTCATCCTTATAGATCCATGTAGAAATTTCATTGCCTATAGTTTCTTTTCTTAGCTCACCCCACTTAGTGAAAGTAGTGGGAGGGTTATGGATGATGGCCTTTGGTTCTTTTGACTTGGTTTACCATAGGACTTAGGTGATGCAGGTAGCTTCCCAATGCAAAATGAACTCTCAATGTTATACTCTCCTTTTCCATGGTCCTATATCTAGACTTTACCTTCAGGAAGGAGAGTAGATGGAGTGGAAGATATGGATAATGAAGAAGGATCAATGTAATGTGATGAAACAAATGGAGAAGCTTCCCAATTAATAGGTATTTGATGTTAGGATTAGTTGTCATCCACCTTGTAAATCCTATGTCATATGTCATGGTTCCAACATCCTTGGAAAGTGTCTCTAGGAACTTAGGGTGTATTGCGAAAATATTTTATAATATTAATTTTCACCATTTTTTGTAATATACTCATAAGGGGTGATGGGTCCACTAGCAACAATAAAGGTGGGTTGTGGACATGAATATTTAATATTGCTTTCCCCACATGTGGGTGCCTAAAATAGGATAATAAAAGATATATAAAAAGACAATTGAGTGACTATTGGTATTCTTCAAGTGGGAGCTTGTAATGAGCAACAAGTGTCTCTTGGTATTCCATCATTTATTATATTTAATGTAATGTTCATCTTCTCAAGTTTGGGCACCCAAGTTGGAGGGAAAGTATTGGAGCCAAAACTAGTGTCCTTTTACATTCTAAGGAGGTAATCCAAAGTTTGGGGATGTTTGGAGTGAAGGGTCATCTTTGGCCACCTTGTTTGGTGCATTAGATGCCTTCAAAAGTCTATAAATTCAGCCTCTTGGATGTACAATTAAGGAGGAACAGTTGAATGTAGTGTTACTCTACAAGAGCAAGGACAAATTGAGGCATAAGGAGGTTGTTCATAGGTACATAGGTGCTGCCATGTTGGAGGAAAATAGGAGAATGGAAGTGGTTGTATTGCAATCTCATTTATTTGATGATAATGCATACTTGGCCCCTCTTCTTGGTGGAGTTTTTTCTTGCAAGGGTTTCTCCATGTAAATCTTGTGTTATGTGATGATATTGTGTTGTTGATTTGTGCCTCTTTGCTGCTATCTTATGCTAATGATATTCTTTATTTATTACGATTATAAGTTCACATAAGGTAGTGTTTATAAGCATGTTATGTTGGCTGATTTTTAGCATCATAAGGAAGATGGATCTAATCATGGTATTTCCATTTTAAGGAAAATTATTTTTTTCAGATTTGCATATAAGTTTTAGATTTTCATGTTGTTGTAGTACAAGACTTGAATCTCATCCTTTGAAGTCATATTTGTATAGAGATTGAATTTCCCAAAAATCGATATTGAACCTATTTATTTCTCATCATTTGGTATCAGAGCTGAAGGTTAACTAGGTTTTGGGTATTCCTTATGTATGATTTCTTTGCTTGGAAAGCTTGTGGGAATTTGTTAGAATGAATTGGAGGTTGTTGAAAGGATTTTGGGGCAACAATGAATTTTCTATGAGTTAACTTTGTTTTGCAGATTTTTGAGATTAGAAGCCATGGATATTGTCAATGTGATTGATGTTGGCATTAGAAGCTCATGATAATGGATATTTATGGAGTTGGTTATGATTTGGTAACTTGGAGCTCTTGTTTGACAATATTTTTGTATCCTCTTGTTTGGTGGTTTTGTTCCTTTACCTTGTGGTCATGTTTAGTGAGAAGGTGTTCATGTTGGATGGGTAGAGACATCCTAATCACATGAAAAAAAAACTCTTGATTTGGACTACATAATGGAGTGCTTATATTGGCTTCATGGTTTCAACCCTTGGTTACATGAAAGCACTGGAAGATAAGCCACTAACATATTTGTGAGTTGTGGAGATGATATGTTTCATATGTTACAATCTCCTAGAAAACCTGGTTTTTCCTATTGGGTTGCAGTTTACTCTTGATTTCAGCTAGACAGGTTTGTAGATTTGTGAATATTCCATTATTTAGATGACATGTTTGATGCAAATGTATGGATGGTTATATGGATTTCAGATTTATAGAGATGGTTTTTCATTTTTTACACGTTAACTAAAATATTTGGTATGTAGATCTATGATGAGACTATATTTAGGGTGTTCTAGATGAAGACAATTACAAGTTTGCATGGTTGCTTGGAGGGTTCTTATTTGATATATAGTTACTCCTATGTGGGCTTGTTTGGAAAATTAGATATAGCGTTGATTTTCATGTTTGAGTCTTGGAGATCCACATGTTATACCTAATTATCTATTTAATGCATGATACTAATGTGGGGTTGAATCTATTTTTTAGTTATTTGATATTGGAGCACTGATTATGTATTTCTCCTTTGATATGTTGTATATGTGCAAATCTTGGAAAATTGTCTAATGTGGATTTTGTAAGATATGCCATATTCTTGGTCACCATTGTTACATTGGTATTCTTATTGTAGTGGGTGATGGTTATTGGGAGTACCTGATATAGTTATTCATTTGAATCTATATTAGTGGTTTATTGTGCATGAGAAGCTTTGTTCACTTTTAGTAAAGTGTTGGTAATTATATTGGTCATGATTCCATGCATAACTCGGTATTACTTTTAGTGGGATCTTTTTGCAGTTACATAATGTGTTCTATCTTCTTTGTTTCAATATTTTTAGTTCTAAGCTATTGTTGTTGCAGTGTGTAGTGATCCATGGATAATATTTGATTAAAAGATGGATGGTACTTTGAAATGGTTGTTGGTGTCATAAGGAGCTCTTGGATTCTTCCCTTAGATTGTAGTGAGAGTTATGGCATCTTTACTTCTATTTTCAAAGGATCTGTAGCAGTCGTATCTTATTGGTTTGGAGATTGTGGTTGTACTTTCACTTTTGGGAGCTCATGGTGTTGAGTTCTTTGATTGTGTTGGGGCCATGGAGGATCTTTAGTTAGGAGATGGTTATCATGATGCATGGAGAGCTTGGTTACACATTGAAGTTGATTCATTATTTAGTGATGGATGGTTATTTTCTTGTGATTTCCTAGGAAGGGATGTTAAATCATGATGTCATGATATATTCCTAATTTTATAGTTGGAACTTTGGAAATGGTATTGTTTAACTTCTCTTTGGTTTTGAGTATTAATCATTTTCTTGGAGCTTCATGATTTTTCAGGGTTGCATTTGAAGTTCTCATGGATTGATCGGTGGATGCTCATGGAGAGTAGAGAGAATTGGTTGAGGCTAAGAGATCTCTAATTTGTGGGATTGTATGTTGAGATGGTTACTCTTTTATGAGGATTTTAGTAGAAAGACCGAGCAACCTACACCTAGTTATGAATGTGAATCCATTATGGACCTGAAGAGAAGATTGTCATTTCTTGGTGTTGTCCACATAGGACAATCTTGTATCCCACTCTTGGTCTACTTGACAAGTGAATGATCTAAGGGGTATTTCCCTCCTAAATATCAGATGCATTCTTTATTTTGTATCTTTTCTTCTCATATGAGTTAGTCTCGAATATAAACATTTTGAGGGCTTGTTAAGAAGAATATGCATGATTTATATATTTCCGTTGTTCTCCTTATTTTGGTCTTGAGCTATGGATCTAGTTTTGAGGACTTATTTGGAGAGGTACAAGAAATGGTTTGTGGCTTTGGGAATATTCCCTTTATTGTGGGAATGAATGGTTGGTTTGATCTACCTTTGGTATGAGAGGTTTACATCTATTGCTGCCATATTTTTCATTTGATTTGAATGTTAGATGTTGATATCCTTTTAGTTTGGGAATGGTGAAGGAGATATTACATTACACAACTTGGTACATGTTAGTGTGGAACAAGGATATGGTTTTATTTGTAGGTTCACTCTTTGGTCATGGTATTCTTCTTGGATGTTTGGTTTCACATGGTTGAGTGTGAAGAACTTGGAAGAGATATGGAGACTAATGGTGAGAGAGGTATTGCAACATATTTGTTTGTAATATTTTCATATCATTTTATGTTTCATTGGCACTATGTAATAGAGGAATTAGCCACATCCTCTATGCGAAGTACTATAGATAAACTTGATATACCTTGATCTATTTTTAAGATTTGACATTACTCATGTAGTGGGAGTTTCTGGATATATGTATGGTTATCCTCTATGATATCTTGGTTTTTTGGTTATTGATGTGATGACGAGTTTTCATATTTCATTGGATTTAGATCTACGAGTTATGTAGGTTGTGGATTAGCTACCCACTTTCTTGCAATGGGATGAATTAGATGTAGACTATTTATACCCATGAGATTGTTTCAGTGTTTATGCAAACTTATCAGTTGGCCTTGTCTATGGTCACTTGTACATTGGTATGTTGCATTGATATAGGAGGATGGATATACAAAGGCTTGATTACAATTTTTGGGTTGGTATGTTGATGGCATGAAGTTTTATCTTTGTTTGGTATACCTTGGTTTCAGGTATGGTTAGCTTGGATGAGTTGCAATTTTTTGTGGTTGTTATTCCAAGTGGTATGAGTAAGGTAGTTACTCAGATCCTTTTTTATCATTTGAATTTGATGCTTATGTTCATGTAAAGATTGATGCAAGTTTCAGTGACAATTGATATGTTTCACCTTGGCGTATTCCTTTTTCTTCCATAGGTGACATGTTGAAGGATGTGAAATAGTTTTTTTATTATTGGTGCTTATCATGGTTGCTTTTGTAGGTATCTTGTTGGAGCATGAGAACATGGTGAAGATTTAGATGGTACATGATTGGCTAAGGGATATTTTTCCCTTTTTTGTGATTCTTATGGTTGTATTTACAATGTTGATGTCAAGTGGGAGAATGTTAGGATTAGGTTCCATCCACCTTGTAAATCCTATGTCAAATGTCATGGTTCCAACATCCTTGGAAAATATCTCTAGGAACTTAGGGTGTATTGGGAAAATATTTTGTAATATTAATTCTCACCATTATTTGTAATATACTCATAAGGGGTGATGGGTCCACTAGCAGTGATATAGGTGGGTTGTGGACACGAATATTTAATATTGTTTTCCCCACATGTGGATGCCTAAAATGGGATAATAAAACATATGGAAAAAGAAAAATAATTTAATGTTGGTATTCTCCAAGTGGTAGCTTGGAATGAGCAACAAGTGTCTCTTGGCATTCCATCATTTATTACATTTAATGTAATATTTATCTTCTCAAATTTGGGCACCCAAGTTGGAGGGAAAGTATTGGATCCAAAACCAGTGTCCTTTAAAATTTTGAGGAGGTAATCTAAAGGTTGGGGATGTTTGGAATGAAGGGTCATCTTTTGGCACCTTCTTTGGTGCATTAGATGCCTTCAAAAGTCTATAAATTTAGCCTCTTGGATGTACAATTAAGGAGGAACAATTGAAAGTAGTGTTACTTTGCAGGAGCAAGGATAGGTTGAGGCACAAGGAGGTTTTTCATAGGTCCATAGGTGCTGCCATGTTGGAAGTAAAGAGGAGAATGGAAGTGGTTGTATTGTAATCTCATTTATTTGATGATAATGCATACTTGGCCTCTCTCCTTGGTGGAGTTTTTTCTTGCAAGGGTTTCTCCACGTGAATCCTATGCTATGTGATGATATTGTGTTGCTGATTTGTGCCTCTTTGCTGCTAGCTTATGCTGATGATATTCTTTATTTATTGCTGTTATAAGTTCACATAAGGTAATGTTTATAAGTAGGTTATGTTGGCTAATTTTTACCATCATAAAGAAGATGGATCTAATCATGGTATTTCCATTTTAAGGCAACTTAATTGTCAAATTTGCATATAAGTTTCATATTTTCATGTTGTTGTAGTATAATCCTTGAATTTCATCCTTCGAAGTCATATTTGGATAGATATTGAATTTTCCAAAAATCAGTATTGAACCTATTTATTTCTCATCACTTGATGCTTAGTGGTTCCCTTCAAACTGCTATAGTACTAGAAGGGATTAGGATCGCATGTTCTAGGAATTTTGGTTTCATTATAAGGGAATTTAAGGCATTAATGGTTTGTGGAAGGGATATCCTTCATAGATGAATCCATGGGTGATTGAGGAGAAGGTTGTATGGTAGGTCTAGATCCAAGACTTGAAATATTGTATTTTCAATAGCTGGTCCAACTCTCATAGGAAATTTAATTACAACTTTGGAAGAACACTTTGTGTCATCATAAGCCTTTATGATAATTTTGTTAGATGTGTCTATACAAGCTTCAAATAATCCCAATGTTATGACCAATTTCAAGGTACATATGTTTATACCTTCTCCACCATCTACCAAGACTTGTCTGATTTTGTGTTTGTTAATGAAAACTTCAAGGTGTAATGGATCATTGTGGTTTGGTCTTTGTGTAGGATGGTCTTGTTTAAAAAATGAAACTTGATGGGTGGTAGCCAAATACCCTACCATGGTCTGAAATTGACTAACATTTAGGCTAGTGGGGACGAAAGTCTATTGCAAAGCTTTGTCCAAAATGTCTTTTATGTTCGAGAGATATGCGAAGTAACTCAAGAATGGATATTGATGTGGGATTTTTCCTTAGACGATCTAAGAAATTGTATTGATTTTTTTGTTGTAGATTAGAAGTGGCCTCTTGTAAAGTCACTTTAGATCTTTGGGTTGTAATGACACATTTTAAATTTTTTTTATGGTGATTGTGGAGACATTATTGTCAAAAGATCAGGTGTTATTAATGGTATACTCATATGAAATGTTGGTATAATTGGCTTGGTTGTTTGTATTAGTCCCTAAAATGGAGGATCTTCTTGACCCATGATCTTGTAAGGGATTTTTGAAAATGGTGTTATCTGTATTCAAAGACCCTTGTGAATTGTCTATAGATATGTCACCTTGGTCAATGAGATCTTGAATGATGTTCTTAAGTTTGTAACATGAAGATGTCTTATGTCCTTTTCTGTGATGGTATTCACAAAAATCATTATCATTCCACTAAGACGGTTTAAGAGGTCTTGGTTCATAGTGTCTAATTTCTGGGAGTTGAATGGCATTCGATTGCAATAGTTTCTTCAAAACCGATTCAATGGATTCCCTTAGGGGTGTATGTGTTCATCTCTATGTTTTTTTTTCATGGAGGACCTCTTCGTTGCAGATTGTTTTGAACTATATTTGTAGATTGATCTTGACTTGTTGGTTTATTGTTTGATGTAGAAGGACCTTTGAGACTAATGATGGGGCAAGCTTTATTAATCACTTTAGCATCAACTACCCCATCATTAGTGACATTCTTATTTCTAGACCAAAATTTTCTTTTGTTATTAGAAGTGTTTTGATTTTCTTTGAAGATTTTTACCAAAAATTTGGAAAGGAATGCTTTCTCAATGGAAACACCTTTTTCAATGACATCCTCAAATGTATTGTAATAATGGATTTGGATTTGGTGCATTAGTTATGTATTGAGATTTTTTAAAAAGATATGGACCAACTATTTTTTAGGTATGTGACAATGACATTTTCTAGCCATACTTCTCCACCTCTGGAAGAACGAGGTAAATGTTTTCCCTTATTTTTGCTTAGTTGTACACAATTTTGCAAGGGTCAGATCACTTTCGATACATTGTAGGAGAAGTGTGAGACAAACTTATCAGCTAGTTCATTCCATGTTTTTATCCCAGGAGGTAGATGTGCAAACCACTCTAGAGCTTACCCTGAGAGGCTATGTGGGAATAATCTCATCAAGTACATGTGGTCAAATGTGACATCCATGTAAGTAGTATGAAACTCTCACACATGTTCTACTAGATCTCCCTTTCCCTTATATTTGTTGAATTTTGGTAAATTGAAATGTTAGAGGAAAGGTGGCATGTATATGCTTCGATCAAAGGGATAAGGACATGGTTCCTCAATGGAGTTTGTTTTCTTTGGCCCACTCACTTACATGTTAGATATTTGTTGTTGCAATGCCTAAATTTGTTGTGCTAAAGTATCCATGGGTGATGGTGTCATGTTTGGTTGATTTTTCATGGAAGGATTGGTGTTTGTGTTAAACATGTTGAGGTGAGTGTATGATGAGGATGGATTTTAGTTTTGAAAGTTGGTTGTGAATGTTGTATTTGGATTGATGCTTTGTTGGGAAGGATTTTTATTGCCTTGTTGAAAGTGAGATGTGGATGTGGTATTGGAATTGGTATGATGTTGAGATGGATTTTGGTTCATTTGTTGGTATTGTGGTATGGAGTTGGGATTTGGATTGATGTGTTGTTGAGATGGAGATGGATTGATGTTCGTTGCGATGGAGGTGAATTGATGTTTTTTTGAGATGGAGGTGCATTTATGTTTAGTTTTGACCCAAAATACATATTTTTGTTTGGTGTAGTGTTGGTCATTTGGGAATGTGTTTTTGGAGCAACAATATGAATCCTTCGTGTCTTATTTGGTGGATTTTGATTTGTGATGTCTTGACCCATGTACGTGGTATTGGTTGAAGGTGTGGCATTTTGAGATGATGATGTGGTAAATGGTTTTGTAAATGAGGTACCCATGGTATTAGATTTTATAGAAAATGGATTTGAGAATGTGGGACTTGGTGCATTAGATGTTGGATTTGCAATTTTTTTCCCAAACATTGGAGTAGGGGGGATGATAACATGAGTCATGTTATGTGTGGTTTCCCCAAGTGGCATACTAGTGTGTATTTGTTGTGAAGTGGGATGGTTTGGTGGAAGTGTGTTATGGTCATGACCTTGAGTTTGTGTTGTTCCCTCTATTATTTTGGAAATGTCAAAACCACTGGGAAGTTTAGCACCATTTTGAGTAAGTGCTAAAAAGTATCTATCAAGATTTGTTACAACAAGCTCATCTATGATATATAATATCCTAAGATATTGGGAAGCATTACCAATTTCTTCTTGAGTAAGACCTTGTCCACATCATTCAATGTAAGATTGGCAAATAGATTTTGAACTTAAGGTTGTGAAATGGGTGGTTGGTTTGAAGATGACCCATAACTCATTGTGTGAGTGGGACTAAAGTTGGGGTCATTTGAGGGATCCATATCCTTTCATTTCTTTTGTGACCTAATGAGGACCATAAGACTTGTGAATTTTTGGATTTTGAGACTTTTAGGATGAATGCAACTAAGGATGGAGATGCAAGATGACAATAAAGCTATGCTATATTTTTAAAATTTTTAGATAAAGATGCAAGGTAGCAATGCAACTATGACTATGTTTGGAATGCAAAGTGGCAAATGAGACTATGACTATGCTTTTGGATACACAAATTTGAACCTTAAAAATGAAAGCTAGGAAAACTATGATGACCTAAGGTAACCAATCTAAATGTCAATACGGAAAGAGGGTAATAACCAAGATGATGGTGATGATTGGATAAAAGAGAACCTAAACTAGACACATGCGTTTTAGGCCCAACTTGAGGATAAGATAGATGAAATATGATGAGGTGAAGACGCTCAAATATGTGACTATGGTATGATCAAAGGTCTGATAAACTTCTTTATTTCTAGACTCAAAGGTGAATATGAATGACCTAGGATGAAAAATGTAAGACTAGGAGATGCAAATTGAGCTAAGGAAAATGGTAAAATCTGCCAGATGTAAAAAGGTAAAATGAACAAGTCTTATGTCTAACTATATGGTCACTATCTAAAAGGAAACTGAGAATTGGATGCATAGATATTTCCCCAAAATATTGAATTTTGACAATCATAGTGTACAACCCAACAGATGCAATGGAGGATTAGACACTTGTAGTGTACTATCAGTTAATTGTGGTGCATAGGAAAATGTGGGTTTCTAGCTTTCCTAGGGTTTGTAACAGATGTAGCGTTATTTTTGATAGTTGTGGTGTAGTATCAAATAGTTGTGGTGTTCTAGTTTTTGGTCTAAAATTGATGTTTTCTAAGTGGTTTTCCATTTTGGGAAATTTCTAAATTTGCTTATAAAACACAAAAAACACTTAGAAGATAGATTTGGCTATTTTTACTCTTTGGAAAATGAAGTATTTTGAAATTTTTCTTCCACAAAACCCGCTAGGACTTAGTTCAAAAACACTAAATAAGCAAGCACAACCTAGCTAGTAGTAATGGGTTATTTACTATTATGGGCTTACCACACCTTTCAGTGTTTTTAAATATGAGAAAATGGAGTGGGTAACTAGGGTGTGCCAAGGTCATGTACCACCTTAACAACCCTTGCCTTGAAAGGATGAAATACAAGCAAGGAATAAAATCACCTCAACCAAGAACCTATGTGGTAAGTAACTTCTTGTGACGATGCTATCATGATGCACCACAAACAACAAATGACCAAAAAGGTCTTAGGATTCTAAAATAATGGTTCATAGTGGAGGAACTTTGAAGAATACCATGAAATAGTAGCAATGGGAGACCAAAATCTCTAAGTCGCATTTAGAATCACTCGGGACTGTAAGGTCTACCACCTATGCAAATAGGTGGATTGAGCTCACCTTTCAATTTTGTACTTTATATAGTGTACTGGAGGTATATATGTTGGGGATCATTCCATGGGGTGAAACTCCACAAGTAGGCCCACCCTACTCAAAATAAAAATGGGAAAGCTTGTGTATTGGTCTTTCTCATCACTCAGGAATCACATGTAGCACAAGGGGAGAGGATACTTAAGATAACACAGTGCCACTATTTCTCATCACCCAAGAATCACACATAGTGCAAGGGGAGAGGATACTTTAGATGAACATGCTTTCAACAACTAACTCACATGTGTGTGAGTGCACAAAACACGAAAAAAACTTTTTCTTTTTAAGCACTAATTCCAAATATTCCTAATTTAGAAATCACTAACACACAATGGAACCTACAAGAAATTGGATTAGTAGTTTAGTTCAAAGTCTTCTCTCAACATTTGCCACATAGCCTCTTTTTTCTTGATAGTCAAATGCAATGTAGAAAGGATCAAATGCAGTGTTTCAAGCAATGATTGTGGTGCATAGATGCATCACAAAATCTAACAATTGTGGCATATTATGAAACATATGTGACACACTAATCTAGGCCTAAAAACATATAAATCTAACAAAATACAATAAATCTAATAATGCAGATGATGTAATCTCATTATCAAGATGCTAGAAAAATAACTAGAATCATATAAAATGATTAGAAACATCAATAATAAAACAATTATGACATTTTCAAAATCACAGTCAAATATGACGTTCTAGATGATGACTATGGCATTATAAGTGATAGATGCGGTGCAAAAAACCTTGCATGCATTGTTGTGGATGATGATTGTGGTGCTGCATAGAATGATTGCATTGCACCATCTGAAACTCAAAAAATTTAGTTTTTTTTGCAAAATATGGTTAGTTCATTTCAGGTTCACCAATTTGTAGATAGGGAAAATTTGGGGGAAAGCATATATCATTGATAGAAACCACAAAAATACCTAAATTCAAGCCATAAGAGACCCTAATATAACAATGAAGCATAAGATGACAATGGAAATCAAATAAAAAACCAATGAAACCTCAATTATTATGCAAAAGTTGATTCTCCTTCATTGCTCTTCTCCATTTTGCTTGTTTGCTCTCAGATTTGTATTATGCAAGATGCATGATAATCTCAATATTGATAAATAATAGCAAGATCTCAAGATCGTATGGTATGATAGAAAAACTTCAAAGATTGTGGTTCTTCAAGATGAATGATTGCAAAATATTGAAGAATGTGGTTAACCTTGAAATGAGAATGATAGGCTGATTTTATAGAAATCCCAATTCAAACGAAGGGTGAGGATTGAGTGATGATGTATGATGATCAATGTATGAGATTAATGGAGAAGAAAAGAGATAAAGATGGGAAGAAGGGGTCGTGATCCAAGAAATTAAGTGAGAAATAGGGCTTGGATAAGAATAAATAAATTAAATAATTGGAGTTCAATTAATTATATTTAGGAGAGGGAAAATGAATAATTAAATAATTAAAAATAATTATTTAATTATAGAAGAGAAGAGGGATACAAAATATTAAATAATTGAAAATAACTATTTAATAATAGATGGAGGGAAATAGTAAGTAATCAAATAATTAAAAATAATTATTTAATTATAGAAGAAAGGAAATGACAAATAATTAAATAAATAAGAATTTATTTAATTAATGAAAAGAAGAACAAAGATAAAATAAATAATTAATAATTATTTAATTACTAGAATAATATGACATTAGGAAATAATTAAATAATTAAAATTATTTAATTATGAAGAAAAAAACTCAAATTAGTGATAAAATGTTTTTGATTAGAGGTAAAATATGGGTTTTGAAGGGGCCTAGAACCCTTTACATCAAAAAGTAACTGAGATATAAGAAAACAACATTAAGCAAAAAACAACCCAACAACAATGACGTATCAACAAAAAGTCAGCCAAAAAGGAGGACCCCACCAACAACACTACATACTTTTCAGAATATCTGCCGCCTCCACGCGCTTGCCATAGCCTTCTATGCTTCATCCAAAACATCAAAAATTTATTTCCTAGAGGCCCCTACCTAAGCTTTAGTTTTGTTCCTATTCTTGGCACCAGGGCCATCCATATTTACCTCAGTAATCAAAACAATACCTTTCTCCCCACCCTTCCCAACAACACCCTCCTCCTCCATCAACTTAACAACAACACCGACCTCCTCAACATGAGAACTTTCTATATGCTTCTTGACACTAACCACAGGAGAAGTCACAATAGTAGATTCAAATTTACCAATAGATTTATGCACCTCCCCACCTCTCATGATAGTATCCCAAATTTTCACCATTTGATCCTCAAGGGTGAGGATTCTGCCTTCAAGATTTTGTTTCATTTTGATAGTTTCCTCTGCAACAGTGTCCACCATAGTGTTTAAGGAGTCAAACAACTCATCTATTTGGTTTTGGACAAAGGACCCCTCAACCTTACTCACCACACTCCTAACTTTGACATTAGTTTTATTGAGTTCATGAAAAAAACCATTTAAAAAGTTTGAACAAGACAATGGAATCCTCATGAGAAGTTCCAAGCACATCAAAAATATCCTCTCTATCAATATTAAAAACCCCTTTCCCCAAAGCATCTTCCTCCTCAGAGGAACTAACCCTATCCTGACCAGCAAGAGTTTCCTTACCTTTTTTAACAATAATCGAAGTCTTGATTTTGCAGATGGATCTCGCAATATCCTCCACCACTGCCTTTCTCTTATTAAGCCTCTCCAATTCCACATCCTAGGTTTCCACAACAACATCAGCATCCCTAGACTTACCTTTCAACTTCTCATCCAGATTAACACTCAGGGAAACATCAACATAGAGGCCACCCACAATAGTGAGAGAGAACTCCTCCATAATTTGGCTCGTAGTCCTCAGAACCCGTTTCTTAATTAGTGATAAAATGTTGTTCATAGGCTTAAGATCTTTTTTATTGTCTACAATTGGTATTACATGATGAATATGATTATGAGACATCATGCCCAAAGTTCATCGACATTTTTTGTTAAAATAATTCTATAGGATATTCCCATAACAATAAACGATCTTCATGACCAAATAGAAAACATACCAAACTCTCATTTGGAAAACAAATTGATGTGATTTCGAACTAGTTTGAGAGGTACATGATTGTATTGGGAAAAAATTCATGCAAAGTTGACAGACATGCTTCATCAAATTAGCACGCCTACAATATTTTTTACCTTAAGTGCAATTGATTTTTATTGGCTAGATTTACATACATTAATGCCTGGAACACCACCTACTGATCCAAAATAAGCACAAGCTTGGTGAAAACAAAATTTCATTGACTACCCTCACATTATAGTGTAGTACATGCATTTAAACATCACACATACTTCAAAAAAGAGATACTTGAAAAATGAATGAATGTTAATGATTAATGGTGCAAATACGAATGGCAACATAGAGTTTCAATGCATGTTCATAGATTCATATGGATTCATGGAGCACTCGATATGGACAAAATTGATTGGCTAATCAACAACAAAAAATAAATGCTAAGACTTATTTACACTATATTGTTCACACATGGAATATTAGACAAGATATGCATCAATGAAGCATACAAGAATGTTTTGAATAAGTTTAAATTATATATGTGATAAAATCCATATCTAATTATTTTAAAAAATAGCAATTGAAAATTACACATTATGTTATACATTGCAGGTATTCAACAATTTTTCTCAATATCCATGCCTTAAAAACACTAGACAACTTGTAAAAATAAATTTTGACATTGAATATGAAGAGATACTTAACACTATTGAGAGACACATGATGTGTAGAGAGGGTGCATGTCTAAGATAATAGGTAGGAAAACTTGTCTCCAATTAAATATATCATTATATATTTTTATTTGAATCAGTGTACACAATTTAGTATTGTAGTTAAGTACTAAATTTAAAATGTATTATTTTTTAATTGAAATAAAGGAATAATGCTCCATGGCCATTAAAATTAGATGGATCAGAAGTATATGAAGATATACAAAATGGTGAAAAAATATTTGCATCATTAAGAAATAATGACAGGTTGAACTCTCACAATCAATACATAATCCAATTATAGATAGAAAATTTTGATTGGAAACCTATTATATCCAAACATAGTATAATTAAATATATTGCAAAGTATGCAGCCAAATTAGAAAAGAGCTCAAAAATATACCACCAGATGTTAATATGTCTAACAAACATAGAGAACCTTGATGATTTAGTCACAAGATCTTATAAGAGGCTTCTCACCAAAATAATAATTGAAAGGGGTATTAGAGCTCAAAAAACAAGCCACGTGCTCTTGGAACTTCTACTAGTAAAAAGTAGTAAAATGTTTGTCTAAAAATTAAATGTGTCAAATGAGGTCTTTAAATGTGTGGCTTTAAATAATGAAGATGACATTGAAGAAAAAACCATATCATTTATTGATGCATATAAAAATAAGCCTTTCAATATGGAATTTGTTTCACTTATCAACACGAAAAAAAAATGGATATATAATCGAAAAAGAAAAGGAGAAAAATGGAATATTAGAGAAATTGCTATTGTGGTAAGAGTTTTTCCTAGATTTTATTCAATTCTTGCATGTGGAGCCTCTGTAAATGGATAGATTTTTATTTTTCTGAGTTGATACTTTACAAACCATTTTGAGACATTCAAAAGGATATTGGCCATGACAATGAATCAACAGTAGCAAAGTGAGACAACTTCAATTATCATCAATGGAATTTACAACGAAAAATACCTCTTGAAGATAATGAAATCCTCAATGACTTTGAATATGAAGGAATGACAATGGTCAAGGAATCAATACAAAAAATGAATGGGAAATTATACCTCAAATTCATCATGGCCAAATCTTGCAAGTTTCAAAGATAGATATGTTCAGAAGAATAAATATAGATAGACAAAAAGATCAAGGTGTAATGGATTTCAAGGTTAGGATTACACAAACGAGGCAATAAATTTCATTAACAACATGAAAGTTAATGGTTGCCTCATTCATGATGATATTCCACAATGTGTTGACTACACAAATCTCAGTGAGCAACATAAAGTAGTCAACATTATCATATCACATTGCCAATTAGATGAAAATACATTGCCCCTCTACATGATAATTCAAGGCAAGGCACTACAAGAAAAGGTAAGTCTTATGTGATTGGTGCCATTACTCAAGCATTGGAAAATTTATCTTCTCCCAATCAATCTCCTCTACTTCTACTTGCACCAAATGTAGTATCAACATTCAACATTGGTGCTTCAACAATTCATTCAAAGCTAAGAATTCCAATAAGAGATTTCAATAAACTAGAAGGGACATGACTTACAACTTTGCAAGAAGATATATCACATGTCATATATATTAATGGATGAAATGAGTTTCCTTGGAGAGAGGTTGTTTGAAAACATAGATTCCAAGCTTCAAAAAGCATTCCCAAAATATGCTAATCAAAGTTTTGGAGGTAAGTTTTTAATTCAAATTGCTAACATTGTTAACCTTACATTATGATATTTTTTATTCAACTCTATTATAGTCCTTTATATATAATTCATAGTTATCAATATAGTTAAATATTTTTGTTTAGACATATCTATGATTTTAGTTGGAGGCTTGGCACAAATACCTCCAGTAAATGACAATGCTCTGTACGAGAAAAAAAGGTAAGAAAAGCTACAATGGGAAGAACTCAAAATGGTTGTTACATTAAGTCATGCTTTTAGACAAGATGGACATAACCAAGAACAATAAAGATTTCATAAAATTCTAACCAATATCAAGGATGTGAACCCTACAATTGACAATTGAATGTTACTTATTGCAAGATCAAATGCAAGAATCATTGCATCAAAGAATGAAGAATTTGAAGGTAGATTTCATTTATTTTCAACAAATGAAAGTGTTCACAGCTATAACAGAAAAAAAATTACATTGTCAAATCCAGTTGCTCGAAGTGTTGCCATAGAAGTCAAAAGTCTAAATTCCATTGAAGGAGGTGCAAACAATGAAATTGATATGGAATTAATTAACTTGATAAATATTTTTAAATTAATCATGCATTTACCATTTTAATCTTCAATATAATGTGTTCAATTCTTATTTCTATTTTTCATAATGGCTTCATTATTTATTAAACGAACCTCTATTGTACTATGTAAATCTCTATATTATAATTCATTACATTATATATTTAAATATATAACATTTTAATATATATCTTAAATATTAATACTTAAAAAAATATAGTATGATAATTATTATTTAATTATAATATATTAAAATTATAATATAGTGCTAATACTATATTAATATTAAATATATATTTTATATTTGTTAAATTAATAATATAATTAATAATATACCAATAAGATTAATAATCTATTATAATATTCATAATTTAATCATAATATTATATAATATTATAATACTATTAATATTCATAATAAAATCATAATATAATAAAAATATTATTATTATTATTTTGATAGGTAAGATAGAGTTTCTATTGCTATTCCAAAAAATAGTTTTGCATTCCATGCCCATGGACTATGGGGCAGGAGATGGCCAACAACACTATTCTCTAGAACTACCTACACCCAAGATACATCATGCCCCCAAAATTGACAAGGCAAGGTAGAAATATGCTACCCCAAACCAAAAAAATTGCTAAAACATTTCATTGAGCACCAAAAACCAACCATAACAACCAATACAAATGGAAACATGGCAAAAAACTTGGTAAAACCCTAACTAAACTTATATGTGTAGATAACATACTATCCCCTTACAACACCAAACAATGAACTATCAACCACCATTACATATTACCAGAAATTGTTTTGGGTGAAGACCCTGAAATCATATTTCCATGAGGTGCTTTGTGTAGGATTTGAGAAATACAAATCCACAGAACCCAATGAACACCTGCATGCAAGAAACTTGTCATAGAGAAAGAGAGAGAACAAAACAAGGGTTTGGCTCTGACAATGTGCAAAGATGTATTATCAGAAAAATGAATGAATCAAAAAAACAATACAAGAGATCAATCCTTATAAAAGGAGATCTAAACCTAAAGGAAACCCTAACCCTAGAGGTGAGTGCATTTAATAATTAATATTAATTATTAAATGACTAATATATGTGCATAAAGTGAATTCTTAAGAGGAGAGTAAAGTTAATTAATTACTTTACTCTAACACCCCCCTTAAGATGAGCTACAATGCAGCAACAAACAAGTGCAAAAAAGCAAATGTAACTACAATGCATGAAAGAAAAATTGGGTCCCGACAACTAGGCCTGATCAGGTACCCAAATACAACCAAATCTCTGTAAAGCGGAGTAAAGGAGAAAAACCAGCGGGAAAAAACTCCTCTCCAAAAAGAGATGAACAAGAGTGAAAGAAGAAGAGAGATAGAAGGAGGACTCAACATGACCCCCCAAGAACTGCTTCTATCACACAAGTACAAAATAATTTCCCCCCATAGGAGAGAGAAGAGACTCCAAAGCCCCCCCAAAATGAGAGAACCCCTGTCCCAATGATCAAAACAATGTGTCTCCTCAGAGGAAGAAACAAATCCAACGATCGAGGAAGAGGAAATCCCTTGATGTGAGGTGAAAATAGAAGTCCTGGATGATCCTCACTGAAGAACGAAACTGCAGTAGGAGTGTTTGAATAACAAGATGGTGAATCAAACAACTCAAGATGATCCTGAAATGGATCTCCAATGAAGATGGGATAACATGTGTGCTAAAACTATCATCTATGAGGAAAGGAATATCCTCTGATATGGCCTCAACAACTACACTTGATGGCTCGATGAGTGGAGCAACAATGTCAATCATAGCTAAAGAGGAATCCTGCTGAACAAATGTGATCTCAACAGGAGGTAGAGGTGTAGAAGTCTCAACACTAGTCTCATGAATAAATGGATGAACACATAAGTTCAAGTGACCAAACTTCACCTCAGATACTGCATGCTCTCTTGTAGAAAGAGAGGAAAACTCATATAGTGGAGATGGTGGACCAAAGTGTGTGAATGCATACAAACGGGAAGAATGATCAACTGTCCCTGTTGCAACAATGTTGCCAATCTGAATGTCTTTGATGTGCACTGAATCAGGTGTGAACTCAGCTATTTTCCTTGTCCCATTGTGAGCAATCTGATAGATGGAGAGAAGGTTAGTGGACAAAGATGGAACACATAGTACATCATTGAATGTACCATCATCAATGTCAATAGAACCTTTCCCACATACACTCATATAAGTGTTATTACCCATCAATATGTGTGGTGAGGATGTAGCCTCGAAAGATGAGAACATGTTCTGAGAAGATGCCATATGGTGTGAAGCACTTGAATCTAGTAGCCATCTAGATGAATGTGAACTGGTGGTTGCACATAATGCATGACCCTTATGTGGGGCCTATTCATTTGTCTGGAATGAAGATGATGAAGAAGAAGAAGACCTGCCTGATGGAGATGAAGAAGAGTGATGAATATTGTTCCTCTCAAGAAGAGTTGTCAAATCTGAAACCTGTTTTGCATATTCATCTATCTTCTTCTCATAACACTTGGACTCATCATGTCCTGGCTTAGTACAATAAGCACACTTAGGTCTGCCTTTCTTTGATGATTCCCCCTTAGGAGAAGGTGAATTAGAGGAGTGCTGTGAACTGAATCCTTCCAATGCTCTATGGTCTTTGGTTTCTATTTCTGCTTCTACTTCCCCTGAGATGACTGTGCTACCAATGCTTGGTGGTGTGATCTTGTGAGAGCATCCAACTGTGATATCTTGGCTTGCTCTCATGTCAACCGATCACAAAACACTTCAAATGTAGGCATGGTAAAGCGGTTTCCCAATGCATCCATGGTGGAATAGAATGTCGAAGAGAAGATCTGAAATGGACCCTGAAGCTTGGAGAGGATCAGGAAGATGCACTTTGTATTAGTCTTAATCTTGCCACAACCCTGCAAGATAGATCTCTACTGTTTGAACTTCATCAGAAAGTCCTCAATGAAAGGAAATGAATCAGGTACCAAGGAAGTCAACTCGGCCTCAAGCTGCAATGCTCTGAACTCATTGACAGTGCTAAAAAGTCCATCAAACTTGGTCCAAATGGCTCTAGGTGTGAGACACCCTTTAAGATGAAACAGGAGGTTGTCTGAAATGTGCAAAGCCATCAATCCCATATCCTGATCCATATTGTTCCTGTGCTGCATAACCTCAAAGGGGTGAGTCAATTGAGGCTGAACCTCATCCAAATAGGACCATAACCCTCGAGACTGGAGAAGTGTCATCATGTGACCCTTCCAAGTGTGATAATTATGTGGTTTGAGAGGCTCAATAGATTTGTCGGCCATGCTATGAGTTGTGCCTCAACTGCTCTGAATTTTTATTATTATTATTTAGTGGTCTTTTAGAACTAGAAAAAAGATGCAGAAGGGGTTTTTTTGTTTTAGTGTTTATAGATTCTAGTTTTCTAATGTAAATGACAGAAAGCAAGAAAAAACACCCCCCCCACAATGCAAAAAACCAATCCCCAGTACAAATTGAAAGCCAGAAAACAATAGAAAGTAGAATATGTTTGAGACAAATCTCTATGTACCTGAAGAATTTTCTGATGAAATAAACTATAGATCTCGAAAGATCATAGAACCACCTTTCCGACGCCTATTCGCTTTCGAAAAACTGAGCAAAATTGAGAAAGTTATTCCCCTCGAAGTGCAAAAGGATCATCTAACTTTGACTGCAAAAAAATGCAACCAAAATAGAAAATTGTGAAAAAATTCCTATACCACTAGAACAGGCTCGAAGCCAGCTTTCCAACGCCTATTTTCGTTCGAAAATCCAAGCTCAAACGCCCGAGATATGCCCAATTGAATGAGAGGAGCATAAAAGGGTTTTGAGAAAAAAATACAGCCCTCAAGGGCTTAAATTCTGTGGCTGACCAGGGGGCTAGCAAGTAGGTGGTGGCATGCAGGCCAGCGGCATGCGGTGCGCGGGTGGGATGCGGGCCAGCGGTGTGGCGGTGGCCGCTTGGCTGCGGCTGGCGGATGATGCCGACGGTGGTGGCCGGGTGGTGGCTGTCGGTCGGCAAACTGGTGGCAATGCAAATTTGAATTGGCCGCACCGAAAAATATTTAAAAACTTCATTTTTTTTGTACTTTTTGATTTTTTTGTCTCGAAAAGTGTGCCCTGTGGTCGTACGGCCTTAGGGCAATTTTTTTTTCTTCCCTTATCAACTGTGGCCAAATCTGACATATTTTATATCAAAATAGGGGTTTTTCGATGCTGTGAGCTCAACGGTGAGGTCCGTTTGAGCTCAAAGTGCACCAAAAAAAGAAACCCCCTATTCCAAATAAAAAACAAACACAGATCTAATGCAACCAAAACCTAGATCTCTAATTCTTTCAAAAACTGAACAAGCTACAGCAGATCTGGCTCTGATACCATGTAGGATTTGAGAAATACAAATCCACAGAACCCAATGAACACCTGCATGCAAGAAAATTGTCACAAAGAAAGAGAGAGAACAAAACAAGGGTTTGGCTCTGACAATGTGCAAAGATGTATTATCAGAAAAATGAATGAATCAAAAAAAGAATACAAGAGATCAATCCTTATAAAAGGAGATCTAAACCTAAAGGAAACCCTAACCCTAAAGGTGAGTGCATTTAATAATTAATATTAATTATTAAATGACTAATATATGTGCATAAAGTGAATTCTTAAGAGGAGAGTAAAGTTAATTAATTACTTTACTCTAACACTTTGAACCACAGCAAGACAATACTTCTTCCTTAGAAACTCCAAAAACTTGAGGAGAAATGGTAATACTTCACAGTTTCTCTCAATACCTCAAGAAGCACCAAGTTGCATGGGCACAAGATACCAATCCCTAGGGTGGCAGCCACCAAAGTCTCCTCCAACTTGACCAACAAATCCTTCCTGAAGAGTTTATGCATTATCATCTTCACCTCCTCCTTAGGGACATTCACATCCAGCATACCCACCAAAGATATATTTGTGTCAAGTCACCTTCGGTCCCATCCATAAAGCCCTTCCCAATAATACATTTCACCACTACAAATGTGAGATAATTGGGGTGGCAGATGATATGTCTCAACCTTAATGACATCATAGGGCCAAGGAAAGCCATCTGTCACTTGCTACTGAGTAACTAAACCGGAGTATCCATGTCATCAATTTTCAGACCTTTCGTAGAGACTTGTATTTTGAACATCATCATACAAAAATGGGTGAAATTGCTAAATTTAACCCACACATGGCCAACAAAAATCCCAAAGTGTTGTCAAAAGGCCACCTCACAAAAAGTATTGAACATACGGTATGGAGATATACTCATCACAAATGAAAGTGCCTTAGAAAATACGACTGTCACCAAGATACGCCACCAAGCATTAAGCATGTGATCTGGCTAGTGAGAAGATTTCCTTCACAACACACATAAAACCATAATGAATGAACACTAGTAGACTTGGCCATGTGAGTTTATGTTGATTAGGGAGTCCAACTCACCCACCACCATAACCCAATGCACACCATCCACACCAAGTGTCCTTCCTCGTGGAAGGGGAGAGAAGATGATCAAATGCCACGATAACAACCACTCCATAATTGCATTTTTGGAGTGGAACTCACCCAACTTCCCATAAATTGCCACTTTATTTTCCACCCAAAGCTTCAAAAGTTTCTTTAATCGACTTCCCATCTGTGCACCTAAGTTTAAAAGGAATTATTCCTCCTGATTTCCTTTGTGCAAGATATGATTAACAGTGTAATTCTTGAAGATTTTGAGAAGCTTCATAGTGCCTTCTAACAATTCCCCCAACCTCCAATTCTGCAAATTTCCTGATCGAAGAGCATTGACAGCCACCGACGAATCTCCTTCAACCATAATATTTAGTAACTTTAGATATGCACATAGCTTAATTCCTAGATGAGCAGCTTGTAACTCAATAGCATTCTTGGTGCCGAAAGTAAGTGGTTTTTCTATCTTTCCTATAAATTTTCCCTCCCAATTTCTAACGATGTATCTAGCACCAGAACAACTATGGTTGCCTCTAGAAGCCCATAAAAGTTAATCTTAAGCCAACCTATCTCAAGGGGTTGTCATTTGAAATTTTTCATTCTTCTTGCATTTTGACACCACCATTTCCCACAAAAGATGGAACCTTCAAACCATTCTAGTTTTTCCTCATGATTGCATCCCATATTGAAAAATTGGCCTTTCTCCTGCTAGATAGCTCCACTCTCGAGTTTGACACTTCCACTATACCTGCTTCCACTTTATTTAGAAAGGAGAGGAGGGACATCTCAACATTCTAAAAAAATGTGATAGTTCCTTTCTTTCCTGATCTCCCAAAGAAGAAGCGAAGGAAAAGACCACCATAGACCAACTTACATGGAATTTCTACAAAGAATAAGCCACCCCTTAAACATACTCAGAATATCTCTAGGAAAGACAGTGAACAGATACAATTTAGCACAAATCCATCACCAATAGCTAGCAATGAAAGGGAAATTTAGAAAGAGGTGATCCCTAGATTCTTCATCTGATTTACATAACACACATCTGGAGGGGCCATTGTATTCCATTTTCCTAAATCTTTCTGTAGTTAAGACCCTACCTTGGATGGAAGCCCATATAAAGATGTATGCTTTTGGAAGACAATTTCTATGACAACATAGTGCACTAGGGAGATCAAACTCCAATTCATGTTGCTTTACCAACAATCTATATCCATCATGAGAATTGTAAGCACCTGAGGTTGCACCATGCCATCTCAATGCATCTTTCCCTTCCTTGATTTAGATAAGTTGTTTGTTGATGAAATCTTTGAAGGTTGAGACCACCTCATTTCTTAGGCATAATGTCCTTACAACTTTCCAATGATATTCCAGCTAACCATCAACATTGGAATTAACCAAATAATCCCTAACTTGGCTTCCCCAATATTTTTTTGTTTCTATCATTGCTTTCCTTAATTCATCATTATCTACCAATTTGTTGTAGCTGCCCCACAAGTCTTCCTAGAAAAGTTTCAATCTCCCATATCTTATTTCCAAAGTGAGGTAGTATGAGACTAAATCTCTATAACTGCATATGAAATTCCATATCCTTGATCCCTTAAATAGGGAGTTAGAAGTGAAAATACTCATTTCACCTTCCTCCAGATACTTGGCTTTCATGATTTTAACCCACTTAAGATCTTGGTTCGCATAAAGTTTCCAAGCCAACTTCCCAACACCTTATTTTATAGAGACAAGTTTTTTAAACTTGTCCCAACTGCCTCCCTCATTTTTTAAACTTGTCCCAACTGCCTCACTACCTATGAAACAAGGCTCACTGCCAAAACAAGGACTCATTGTCTAGAACAAAACTCACTATCCAATAGGGCTAACAACTTGGAGGGCTCACTACCACAGAGATACAAAGAAGACAAAGAAGACTTGTTACACAGAGAAGATAATCTTAATGCAACAAAGGATTCCACCACAATCACTCACAGACATGGATGGATGATAGAGTACACCTTCTGCTTACTGCATCTAGAAACTCAACATTTAGGCTTTGCACTAATCTTCCAAACTTGCATCACACACAATCATTGATTTGCATCAATCTCGCATCTATCTGCTCTTTTTATTTTCAATAATCTCTCTTCTTCTCTCTTGTATGTATTTCACCACTGACTCATCCAGTATTTATACCATCTTCAACTTTGAAACATATCCAAATTCGTCCATCCAACATTAAATTCAAATTAGTTTGGCACCAAAACATGCTAAGGTGGAAATAAAATGAGGGCAACCCAAACACATGCTTCATAGGGACCCAAATAGATCCAACACACTTCATCAACTTCAAAGGTAGTGTTCAACACAAGGTCGGCCAAACTAGTGTAAAACACATAGAACCATTAAGTATGAATCTTCTAGATGTCGAAATTATCTTCAATAGAATCAAGACAACTCAACTCTAGAACTAAAAATCATAAGACTTCATCAAAGATAAATCTAGACCAACAATATTTGTCCTCGATCTCAACTAGAAACACATAAAACCATAGTTCACAACTGGTGAACATAACTTGCATTGTATAATGAATCACCAACTAAAAATCTAGATATAACTGTACTGTAGAAAAATGGATCTTTGGAAATTTTCATGGTCATTTAGGTCTTTTTCCTGTGATACTTGGCTTATTTTTCTTAGATTTAATGTTGTAATGTGACTTATACATTCACATTAGGTCTTGAATATTTAAATTATTAAGGCTTTATGATGTCTTGTAAAGGTGTTGTGAAGTGTTGTAACATATTTCTACACATTTCTAGACTCTTCTTATTATAATTCATCTAAATATTCTCTTTTTATCCCTTACCAAGTCTTATTCTAAAGTGTTGTAAAGTCTTGTAACAAACTTTCAATCTTTTCTAGACTTGTCACCACTAATTACACCTTTCTTATGATTTATTTGGCCCCTTTATACACTTATAGGCCTTAACTAAGTGTGTTTTTGAATATAAACCTAACAAATATCATTAAATACAGCTTAATCCCCAACACCCACTTGCTTGCCTTAAGTGGGACCCATTTGCCATGGGTGGCAAATGAGTCCCTCTTGGCACAAAATTCAAAATAATTTCAAATTTCTTTTGGGTTTTTATTCATTAAGACCTTAGGTTGGCCTATGATGTATTTTTGAGAAATTAGGGCATAAGTGTATAAATATATATTTTTCTCTCATTTTACCATCCCATTAACTCATTCAAACATTCACTCCTCAAAAGCATCATAGCATTCAAGCATTTTTCATCATTCAATCAAGCAATTATCAAGCATCTTGGAGCAACCATCGACATATCTTCAAAATTCAACAACAAGGGTTTGGTGAGTTCATGACACTTGCATGTTATTTATTCATCATTCATTTCTTATTTCATTTCCTTATCAAGGGTTTGATTACCAAAGTGGGGTTTGACCAAGGCAAACCCTTATACTCTAACCCTTAACCATTTTCCCCCTCTTTGCATGTGTGTTTGTAGGTCTTGTAGGCAGATTTGTCAAAGAGATAGGTGTTGGAAAGTGGTCAACAAGTCATCAAAGCTATTCAAGTCAATAAAGACCTAATTCAAGTTTGGAGACATCATTCAACTCATTTTCTTCAAATTTGGATCTGTCAACCCAACAAGAAAACAAGTACAGATTTGGACCCACAGAGTTGACTTCACAATTTGCAAATTTTTGTAGGTGGACTAATTCACCATTTTTGGTGAATTAGTCCCACTACCAGGCTGGAGAAAGTGTTTTATGAGGTTTTTAGTTCCTGACACCCTGAAACTTGTTTCAACAGAATTTACTAGAAGCAAGACTAATTCGCTATCTATGGCAAATGAGTCCCAGTGATCATCAATAGTAATTTCTAACTCATTCCAGAACCTTCTGGCATCAACATTCTACCTCTAGGTGCACTCCATTTAGTTTCATTAAGTTTTGTTTCCATTTGTTTATGTTTCTAGTTCATTTCTGCATATCATATTATGTTTTCAAACACTTCATATTCCTTAGGTTTTTCATAAATAATGAATCCAATTTATCAATTTGTTGCATTTAGGTGTAGTTTCATTGTATTTTCATTAGTTTGAGTGAACCACCTAGATTTTGGGGGTCTATCTCTCTCCTTTAGGTGAAAACCCCTAATTAGGAAAGAGAGTCATGTCACCTTACACCAACCTAAAATCTATGGTTCAATAACATCTTCCAACAACCATGATCAACATATCTGAACCACACAAATATAGGATCAAATCCAAAGAAAAACCCAGAGCAACCACTAAACACCTGCAACATATCTTCATTACAATTTTATCAATATCCTCAACATATATAGCCAATAACCTTCATTCATGACACTAATGAAAACATCAATCAGTTGATAACCAACTAACCAATTGACATCAATGAAAACACCTTCAATCTTTCCATTCTTGTAACAATCTCCCCCTTTTTCATTGATAGAAACACATGATGTGAAAAACCATCAAAGAAACCATACTAGCTTTGAATACACTTCTCAAGTTTTTTCTTTTTGTTTCTCCCCCTTAGTAGATAGTCTTTTATATTCTTCCTCTTTTTCTTCACATGCTTCCTCTTCTTTTTCACATGCTTCCTCTCCCCCTTTGACATCAATGGAAAAGGACAAAAAATATTTTACATTGATTTCCCCTTTGAAATAGAAAACATAATACTCACAATGACAACACTTGACACTACCTGCTCCCCCTAAGAGGTAGCCACCAAAAAATTAGTCTAGAAGAAAGATAGATCCATAGATCCACCAAAATAATGCATCTCCATATGCATCTAGTTCAAGAAAGGAGGGGCAATGACCCCTAACTTCTCCCAAAGAAACTCAAAAGTATCTTTAGGAAGAGCCTTCATGAATATATCAACAATTTGATCCTTTGTCAGAACATACTCAAGCTTTACTTCATTCTCCATGACCTTCTCTCTCAATAAATGATACCTGATAGATATATGCTTCATCCTCAAGTGCATCACAGGGTTCTTTGAATTGTTAATTGCACTTGTGTTATCATAGAAGATAGAAATAGGATCATCATATACTACCATGATATCTTTCAATGTATGTTTCATCCATAGAACTTGTGTACAACAAGATGCAACAAAATATACTTAGCTTCAGTAGTATAAGAAAAGGAGACTGGATCTTTCTTTTTTCTCAACCATGCCACCAATTTGCATCCAAGAAAGAATGCACCACCACTTGCACTCTTTCTATCATCTACACATCGAACCCAATCTACATTTGTATAGGCACTAAGTATAAAATTAGTATCTTTATGATACCATAATCCATAATCCAGAGTGCCATTCAAATATCTTAATATTCTTTTAATAGTAGAAAAATGTGTTTCCTTAGGATCTTCTTGAAATCTAGCCACAAGAAAGAGAACATGCATAATATCTAGTCTAGTAGTAGTCAAATACAATATTCCACCAATCATAGATCTATACTTGCTCTGATCAACCTTAGGTGAATCATTGTCTTTACCCAATTTGTAATCAGTCACCATAGGAGTACATATTGGTTTGGAACCATCCATCCCAAACTTCTTCAACATCTCTTTCACATACTTAGACAATGAAATAAAAATTCCTTTCTCTGTTTGATTGATCTATAGCCCAAGAAAGAAATTAATCTCTCCAAACATAGAAATTTTAAATTATTTCCACATCTCTTCCAAAAACATCTTGCACATATTTTCATTTCCTCCAAAGATAATGTCATCAATATATACAAATACAATCAATATTTTGTCATTTTCAATCTTGAAACGCAGATTACTATCCGTTGTACCTTTGTTGAAACCTTGCTAAATCAAATACCTATCCAACCTCGCATACCAAGCTCTAGGAGCATGCTTCAGTTCATGTAAATATTTCTTCAATCTGCACACCATATTTGATTTATCTAACAACTAAAATCTTTCTGGTTGTTCCATGCAGACCTCTTCTTCTAGCTCACCATTCAAAAATTCTGACTTGACATCCATCTAATAGACCTTAAAGTCTTTATGAACATCAAATGTTAAGAACATCCTTATAGCTTCCATTCTTGCTATCAGAGCAAAAGTTTCCTGAAAATCTATGCCTTCTATTTGTGAGTAACGTTTGCACACAAGCCTTGCTTTGTTTCTAACTACTTCTCCGTTCACATTCAACTTATTTTTGAATACCCACTTTGATCCAATAATGTTTTTATCTGCCGATCTTGGGACCAATTCCCAAGTTTGATTTTTCTTAATCTGCATAATTTCTTCTTTCATGGCTTCCATCCAATGTTCATCTTTACAAGATTCACTTATAGTCTTCAATTCAATCTCAGAAAGTAAACACAGATTCACTTCAGCAACAACTCTGCTTCTAGTCAATACACCTTCTATCTTGTCACCAATAACCTAAATTTCTAAATGATTTTTCTGTACATATCTAGATGTCTTAGGGGACACCACCAAAGCTTCTTCTTCTCTTTCATCAACTCCATTCTGCTGAGGAGTTCTCAGAGAAGATAACTATCTCTTTATTTCATACACTTCACAAAACATATTAAACTCATGGGAGGTGAATTCTCCACCTCTGTTAGACCTTAAACATTTTATCTTCAAGGTTACTTCATTTTCAACCATAACATTGAATGCCTTGAATCTATCTAACACATCTGATTTCTCTCTAAGAAATGTAACCCATGTATATCTAAAATAATCATCAACCAAAATCATAAAGTAACTTTCACCTAGTAGACTTCTCACTCTTGTAGGACCACAGAGATCTGTATGAATTAAATCCAGTAGTCCGATAGTAGACTGCTCCTTTGACCTATAATGATTTCTTGCTTTCTTTCCAAACTGACAATTCTTGTAGGTAGCATTAACAGGCTTTGTAATTCTTGGTAAATATCTCACGGCCTGAATTGCACTAATCCTTTCCAAGTTATCAAAATTCATGTGACACATTCTCCTATGCCATAACCAACTATCATTAATTTGAGTTATAAAGCATCATCCATCAGCACCCTTAAGTTGATAGATATTTCCTTTAGATTTCTTTCCTACATAATGACCTATTTCTCCACAACTAAAGCATTAAAAGGGTAACTTACCTTCATACTTTTTAGAGCCTTTCCTCATCCTTCTTACAAAGTTAGCTTTTATTTCATCAATTTTTTCTTCATCTGGATCTTCATCTTTTGTAGCCTTAAAAGCAGTTTTGGATTTGCATCCATTCCTTAGACTCAACTTCCTCATCTCATAAGATGTCAAAATCCCAACAATATATCTTTAGTATAGGTCTTATAGTCTATAATTTGTTCAATAGCACACACCTTCTCACTGTAAGCATCGGGGAGAGTTCTAAGAATCTTGTTTACAATCCTAGTTTCATCTATAGTAGCACCAATTCCATGCATTTTGACCACTATGTCATTCAATCTCTATACATAAGCTTTAACATTCTCATCTTCAGACATATGTAGAAGCTCAAGCTATGTCTCCAAATTCTGCAATTTTTCCTCTTTGAATCTTTCATCACCTTCATGTGCTCTTTCCAAAGCATCCCAAAATTCCTTAGCAATCTTCAAATTCTGGACAAATCAACTCAAAATGTACCAAACTATTCTTCAAAATGTACTTCACCTTATTGTTTGCTTCAAGTGCTTTGATCTCATCAGGCATACTTGGGCCATTAGTAGGAGTGTAAGGATTCTTGTAAGCTTTCTCCACATAATATCCAAAATACTCCAGATATTCTTCTATCAATATTTTCTAGATAGCATAATTAGTACCATCGTGCCTCGGATAATCATAAACCATTTTTCCAGCCATCCCAAACATTCCTCAAGTGATTAAGCTCTAATACCAATTGTTGAATACTACAACTGAGAGGGGGGGTGAATCAGTTGTCACAGATTGAATCTTTAATTCATTCACTAAAACTAATTCTTAACACTACTTAAATGATTAATCATCAAATGCTAATGTAGAAACTTAAATCCAACACATAAACTCAATAACACCAAATTTACATGGAAAACCCAATAAGGTAAAAAACACGATGAGGATTAACTCACACTATAGAGAATATCAAAACTGATTACAAGAGTCTCACTTGTGAAATAAGGCTCACTGCCAAAACAAGGACTCACTATCTGAAACAAGACTCATTGTCCAACATGGCTAACAACCTGACAGGCTCACTGCCATAGAGATACAAAGAAGACATGAAAGACTTGTTATAGATATACTACAATATCAATTCAACAAAGGATTCCACCACAACCACTCATAGACATGCATGAATGATATAGTATACCTTCTACTTACTACATCTAGAAACTCAACATTTAGGCTTCGCACTGATCTGCCAAACTCACATCACACTCACTCACTGATATGCATCAATCTCACATTTATCTACTCTTTTTCTTTTCATTTATCTCTCTTCTTCATTCTTGTATGTATTTCAACACTGACTCATCTTGTATTTATACCGTCTTTAACTTTGAAACATATCCAAAGTCAGCCATCCAACATTAAATTCAAATTAGGTCTACACCAAAACATCCTAAGGTAGAAATAGAATGAGGGCAACCCAAACACACGCTTCATATGGACCCAAATAGATTCAGCACACTTCATCAACTTCGAAGGTAGTGTTCAACACAAGGTCAACCAAACCAATGTAAAACACATAGAACCATTAAGCACAAATCTTCAAGAGGTTGAAATTATCTTCAATAGAATCAAGGAAACTCAACTCTAGAACCATAAATCATAAGACTTCATCAAAGAGAATTTTGGACCAACAATATTTCTCTCAAACCTGAACTAGAAACATAGAAAACCATAGTTCACAATCGGTGAACATAACTTGCATTGTACAATGAATCAACAGAAAAAATTGGATATAGAATCTTTCAACAACCATGATCAACATATCCGAATCACACAAATATAGGAGCAAATCAGGAGCAAAAACTGGAGCAACCATTGAACACCTGCAACATATCTTCATTACAATTTTCTTAATATCCTTGACATATACAACCAATAACCTTCATCCATGACACTAATGACAACAATAATTAGTTGATAACCAATTGACCAGTTGATATCAATGACAACACCTTTAATCTTTGCATTCTTGCAACATTTAGAAGTTGTAGAATTTGGTTTTCTCTTAGGGGATTAGTAAAGAAGAAAAAAACTTCAGACTTATCAAAACTTACCTCTTGACTTGAAGTCATGGTATAGTTTTCCAAAATTCTTTTGAAAAGCCTAGTTTCTCCCACCCTAGCATGGTTGAAGAACACAATGTCATCAAAAAATATCTAATGCATGATTGCAGGCATCCCACTTGTGATTTGAATTCCTTTAAGACTACCATCCTTAGCTTCTTTGGAGATTGACTTGCCTAAAGCCTCTATCATGGTGATGAATAGAAAAGGGGATAGGGGGTCCCCCTATCTGGGTCCTCTCGAGGCCCCAAAGAAGCCTTCAGGAGTGTTATTTATTAGGAATGAATATCTTAGACAAGATATCCATTTGAAGATCTAGTCGAGCCAAACAGAGTGAAAGCCAAATGCATCAAGAACCTTGAATAAGAATCTCCAATTTACCTTATCATATTACTTCTTTATATCGAGTTTCAATAGCATGGATTGCTTCTGCACTTTTGATATCAAATGGATTGCTTCCTATGCAATGATGACCTCATCGAAAATGGATTTGCCCGGCATGAAACCTGTTTGTTTATAAAAAATTATCCCAAGGAGAATCTGCTTAATTCTATTCACTACAGCCTTTTCCAAAACCTTATATATAGTATTACATAGAGAAATAGGTTGATATTCCTCTAATCTCTCTAGTTTCTCCTTTTTTTGGATTAGAGTGATGAAGGTATTGTTGATTTCTTTCAACACCTTTCTTGTTTCTCTTGAATCTTCTATCACTACCACCACATTGTCTCCCACAATCTCCTAGCAGTATTGGAAAAAAGAAGCAAGGAACCTATTAGGCCCAGGGCCTTGTCAAGGTGTAATTGAAAAATAGCTTCCTTGATTTCCTTAGCAGTGAACTTACTAAGCAACATATCATTTTGTGCATCAATGACTAACTTGGCGATGCACCCAAGAATGAGCTATCGATCCTGCAACCTGGAGCCATTCTAGTCATTGAGCAAATTTTGGAAGAAATAAATGAGAACTAAGGAAATATCTTCAATTCTATCCAGATTCCCGCCATCCACAATCTTAACATTGGTTATCCTATTATCCTCTCTTCTTGCTTTGGTGGATTTGTGAAAAAAATTTGTGTTTTTGGTGCCTGCATTTAATCAAAGCTCCCTCAATTTTTACCTCCAAAAGGTTTCTTCTTTAGCGAATATTTCACCCATGTTTTTGAGAAGCTCTTTCTCTCTCAAATACCTATAGCTGTCCATCCTTGAGACATAAACATCTTCATTTAGTAACCTCAGATCTTCCTCAATCTTCCTTTTTTCTTAGAAAATATTTTTGAAACAATCCATGTTCCAGGATTTCAAATGATGTTTTAACTGTTTCAGTTTTGACACCAAAATAAAAAGAATTGAACCATCCACAGGGGATTCATTCCACCATTGTTTTATTAGATCATTGAAATTTGGATCTTTGAACCACATACATTCAAACTTGAATGGACACTTAAATGAAATTTTCTAACCCAAGATCACGAGGAGAATAGGAAAGTGATCTAAACCAGAAAAGGGAAGAATCTTGCTTTCCATGGAGAAGGGAAAGGCACTTAAGTCCCAACTAAATAGAAATCTATCCAATTTTTCGGCTATGTAGCAGAAACCTTTGTGTCTGTTGGTCCATGTTAATTGACCATTTGCAATCATAATTTCTATCAATTGATTCTTATCTATGAAATTTTCAAAATCAACTTGGGATTGAAGCTTATGGCCCAAACCACCCCACTTGTCCTCAAGATGAAAAATTGCATTAAAATCACCCCCAATAATGCAAAAATAAAATGTTGGATTGTTGCAAATAGGGTCTAATTTTTTCCATACTTCTCGCTTCTGAATGCAAGTGTTCAGGCCATAGACATTGATTAAAAGAAAGCACAAGTCCAAGGAATTTTTTTTTACTTTGCAAGTGATCAACCTACTATTTGCAACCACTTTTTCTAGAGATACTTTATTGGGATGCCACAGTGTTAAAAAACCTCCACCTTGTCCAATTGAATTTACTAATAAAAATTTACAAGATCTCATCCTCCTTTCAAAAAATTCCACCTTTTCCTGACACAATTTTGCTTCTTGAATGAGACAAATATATGCATGAGACATCTCTAGATGATGTTTTACCAGATGTTTTTTGTTAGGGACATTTATGTTTCTAACATTCCATGTTAAGAACTTCATTTCTCTTCAAGAAGGGCCTTTCCCTTCCCTACTTTCAATATCTCATTGAATTTTTTTACCATCGGCTTCTCTATCAAGCTTAAGCTTTTCTAAATTAGGTATTCTCCCCCACCTCTTATTCTCACCATAGTATGGGGAGATATTTGCTATTTCCTTCTGATGAATGCCTAATTTTTCCTGCCCATGTTGGTAGACATTTTGAACATTTCCTTCAACCACTGGACTAACTTCTTCTATGTCAAGGTTCTCATCTCATTCCTCCACAAGCTTCAACACTTCCCCTTGCATTCCCAAAGAGGATTCTTTGGATTCTTGTGCTAACACTATCAATTCCTTACTAGCCTCTAAAATGGAATTGAGGTGGAATCCATTTTTATATCATTTCCAATCATATCGATTAATTTTGTCAAATTTTCATCCAAATCCTTGTTTAAATCATATGTTTATTTTTCTTGTTCTTTATTAATCAGATCCTCTCCCACATCTTGTGGTTGATGCAATGAACCAGGGTTAAAATTGGAAGCCTTGTTCTTTGTCAATCTAGCATCTCCAAACCCATTAGGAGTAGGGACTGAATCCACCTTGGTTCCCCCATCTGTGATTGGATCCAAGGATCACCATCCCAAGGTATTAGTCAGGGTGCTCATCGGATTTGGATCATATTTCAAAGATTGCTACAAGTTTCCCCACTCTACGAAGATCTCCAACTCCTTCCAGTGTGGGCTTTGGGGCTTGTTCACCATAAAAATTCTTACATATGTACTGACGTCATCCTAGTTCAATCTCTCTTCCACACATATATAATTTCCCAAATTATTACCTATCTCTTCCAAGATGTTAAGCTACAAGAATTCCAAGTGAAGATTGGGGAGTTTGTACCAATCTTGGATCCACTCCATCTGCTGATGGAGAGGATCAAACCCTACTTCCCACATACGAAAGTAGAAGCCATGGCCATCCATCAACCAAATTCCATTCATAATTTCTTCTCTAATACTCAATGACGGGAAAAAGCTCATATTTTCTCCCCATCAATCTTGCCACCAATGAATCAAGCTATCCCAATTTAGGTTTATCCCATGCCATCTAGCCAACAAACCCCGCTACTCTAACATCTTGATTGAAGGCCCCAACAACTTGGAGCTCAACATCATTGTTTTTTAATTTTTGCACCCATGATCATTATGGTGTCCAATAGAAGGGGTGTAATTCTCGTGAAATCCATCACCACCTCCCATCGTAGCAACCTCAAGGTTGCCCTTATGGGATTTTTTCACCTCTTTATGAGCATAGGGGGAACCACACTCATTTTTCTACCTATTTTTTTCCTAGGATGATGACACCATGAGGAGCCATGCCAATGTCACCCATGCCAACCACCATTTCCATGGTTGTTGGATCTATGTTGGTTCGAGTGGTTACACCACGATTCAACTTATGTATGCGAGTGAATGTGATCTAGAGGAATCTCTTGCCTTGCCATGGTAGCCCAAGAAAGATCACCAACACCAACCTTTTCCCCATCAGCACTAGCCTTCACATGACCAACGGGCTTTGCAACTACCCTTTGTTCACCTTTCACTTCCGTCAAATTCCTATGAAGCAAAAAATCTTCCTTTTTGCTCCTTTCGTTCCTCTCTCCTATAGGAGCTAGTGCGACCATTGTAGGGTTATGCCTCTCGACATAATATCGACATAAAAATAGTAAAAACATTATTATAATTAATTTAATATAAGATAGTATTATCATTTAATATAATCAATTTAATAATATATATTAATATTAGTAATATAAAAATATAATAATATTAATATATTAAAATATTTAATTGTATTAATTATTAATATATATGAAATCTCAATTAATATTGAATATAATATTTTTGTCTATAGTTTCACGACTGTAAACTAGTATATATACCTTAATATTAATCTATATAGTATACACTAAGAGATATCATTTTAGAGGTGCATTGTTTTTGGCAAAAAAGCACAAACACAAAAAAACACAAAAGAAAAAAAATGCTTTGAAAATGATATCTCTTGATGCATACTATATAGATTAATATTAAGGTATATATGCTATTATTATTACCAATACAAATTAGAAATATTATATCTCTTACTAATCAGAACAAATTTAAAACAACTTTCACCATTAAAACACAAAAATACATTAAAGAAAAGCACATATTATAAATAAATAAAATTTAAAAAGTATTTAAAATACACATTTATTTTTTAAATATAAAGACATCAAACTTTTACAATATATATTAGTATAAAATTATTTAAAAAATTATATATATATATATATTGTATTAAATATAGTAAGAGCAACAAAATATAGACTATTATAGTGCAATACTACTACAAATGCCATTCCCACTACATTACTGTCAGTGCCTTATCCAAATCCAATACCCTTTTACAAAGAATTCTTATATTAGTGTTTTACATTGCTAGTAGCAGCTTTACAACATATACATCATATACAAAAATGAACCAGTATCATGGATCTGTGACATCATATAATTTTAACAAATATGTACATACAACATTGCTATAAAAAGGTCAAAACTGTCAAAAACCAACCATACTACATCTTGTCTCAGGAGGTTGATCCTTCACTTTGAGCTGGATTCATTATCTCTAGTAGCGCTTCAATTGCCTCTAGCTCCTCTTTGGTGAAGTCTTCAATTCTAAGTAGTGGTGGAGGGTCTTCATTATGAGCATCCTTAACTACTTTATCATTGAAGTCATTTTGAAAGATTAACAATGCTTTGAGAAAAATCCCTGAACTTGGTTGCCCCACCTACCAAGTGTGTCCAAACTTGACTTCCTGAAGGACGATTTGTAGTGTACCTTCTTCCAGAAGTTTAAGAAATTTGAACTTTGGACACCTTCATTGTCATGGTGACTTGCAAAGCAATATTGTACCAGGTGATTCTTTACATAGACCCAGTAAATGCCCTCTGTGTCCCATTAAACCTTTCATTATTCCTTGCTTTCCAAATACACCATACAATTCCAATAGATACACAAGACCAAAACAAATTTTTCTCTTTCCCAAATTGATTGTTTTTAAATAAAACAATTTTGTCCACTCTAAGTTTATAGTTTACATCCCATATATCTTGATTATGATAAAAAAAATTCCAAATCTCCTTTGCATATATACAATCAATGAATATGTGTTGTATTATTTTTGGCACCCTATGGATCCTGCATACGTCAATGTCATCAGCATTGGTTCTATATGGCAACCTATGAAAATCAAGAGCCATTTGAAGCATGCCTTCTTGGGCTCAATTGTTTTTGACCAGTTATTCAAAAGAATCTTTGTCCAATCACTTTTGTCAATATTAGTGTTCTAAACCTTGTTCAAGTGGTTATAAGTCTCTTGGTGTTTGGTGAGAGTACTGTATATTATCTTTGAAGTGATTTTATTAATACGGGTTCCATCAATCCATTTGAAGTCCTTGTATTGATCTTCGTCTTGTTTATAAACTATTGGCATGCACATTTCCTTGCATGCTTCTTTTATAATTGTGTAGGTTCTCCAATGAGAATAAGGTATATTATACTCATATTTTAGTTGGTTCTAGTCCTTTAGAGACCCATCCTTGAAGATGTTTGAGAAATGTTTAACACTGCTTTTGGCCCACTTCTTGGCCGAGAACCCTTACCATTATGTATGAGGTTCCACCACACTGACTTGTGTGAGTAGATTACACTACCCTACTGGTACTAAGAATTGGTGACAAAATATTTGACACACTCCCATGCCCTCCATATGCTTTTGAACACAACTAAGCCTTAAGGGGAAATAGGGTATCTATTGCTAAGGAAGTCACTGAGGGGGAGATCTTTCCAACTCCTAGTATGCTTGGGAGTTGCTCTTTGCAAATTAATTTTGATCAATACTTTTTAGGGTTCTTCCCCATCTAGTTCCTTGAAAATCCATTTAGCTTCTAGGGCTATGCCTTGGATTTTTAGATCTTTCAGACCAATCCCACCATCTGCCTTACTTAGACAACACCAACTCAACTTGACTGTATGTTTTTTCTTTTTTCCCTTCCCATTTGACCAAAGAAACTCTCTTATCCTTTTATGAATTTCATCTACTTGATAACTACTGAACAACCATACAAAAGAAAAGTACAAACTATATGAGGATAATATCTTTTGACACAGTTGGATTCTTCTAGCTATCTATTCCACTTCTCAATCTTCTTTTCTATCTTGGTTTTAATCTAGAGCCACATCTCTTTTAGGTTTGGACACACTGCAAAGGGTATGCCCAAGTATCTTACCTATTTTTTGGGTCCTCCCCATTGGATTTCAAGCCCACTTACCTAGCTTGAGGGCACATCTTTCCAACCTAACATGATGGATTTGGAGAGAGATACCTCTGATATTAATGTAGCATAGAACATGTTTAATTTCTCCATGAGGTTGTTGATATTGTCCTCCTCTAATAGAGGGAACAATGTAGTATCATTTGCAAATTGTATGTCCAATAATTCACTATTATTGGGAAGAATTATACCTCTAACCCTTGGAATTACATCACTAGCCCAGAGAATATAGTGTAGGGAATATGAGGAAATGAAAAATAATGCAGATGCCAAGGGGTAACCTTGCTTGATTGACCTTTCAAGAGTAATTTCTTCTGTGAGTGAGCCATTGGCATCAACTTGTGCTACCACATCTTTGAAGAGTGTGACAACCATGCTATAGAAGGCTTTAGGAAACCCAAAATCATCAAGGGTTAACATGATGAAAGCCCAATATACCCTATCATATGCTTTCTCAAAGACAAGTAGTAAAATTGCTACCTCTTGCTTGGAGGTCCTTTCCCATTTAATTGCTTCCTAGCTAGTAATTAAATTTTCTAGGATGTATCTTCCCTTAATGAACCTAGTTTGAGTGCTATTGATGAATTTAGGTAGTATATTGACCAGTCTTTTTTCTGACACCTTTGCTAGGATTTTGTAGGATATATTCAAAAGTGTTATAGGTCTCCAATTTTTAATTAGATTCTTATCACCCTCTTTGGGGATCGGTTTTATAATGTCTCTTCCCAGGGAGATAACCTCTAGAACCTCCTTGTAGACTAGAAAGAGATCATCCACTACCCACTCATTGAAAACTTTGTAAAATTCTACTGGGAGACCATTTGGTCTAGGGGACTTGTCATTTTGTAGGGGGCTATTTACAATTTTATCTCTTCTTTGGTGATTTCCTTGCTCAGTCCTTCTACCTCTTCCTTTTCAATATTTTTTGGGGTCCATCCCCTAATTAGGTTTCTTGTATTGGTGCAACCTTCACCACCAATTTCAGAGGAGAACAAAATTTTATAGAAGTTAAAAAACTATCCCTTGATGTCTTCTTTTCTAGTATAGGTCACCCCCTCTGACTGCACTTGCTCAATGTGCTCCTTAAATTTTTTCTCTTAGGATCCTAAAGAAAAATTTGGAACTTTTTTCTCCACTTTCAACCCAATTGAGTCTAGACCTAACTTTGAGCCCCTTGATTTTTCTATTTTGAAGTCTTCTCAAGGAGTCTTTGGCATGGATGAGCTTGTTACCCAGGTCTTCACTTCTAGTATCCCTTTGGAGCCCAACCTCTGTTTGCAACAATTCTTCTTGCAGGAAACCCTCCTCTCTTTGATAGTTTGATGCTTTCTTTTTCCCTATTGTTTGGAACAAGGTTTTCCACCCATTAGCATTCAAGTTCCATCTATCAATAGTAAATATATTTTTACACATCCACCAGTTAATTATCCTGAGGGTCTTAACAACATCCAAACAGTCCTTATCTTGCAATAGCCTTGTGTCTAGGATAAATCCATTTCCCTTTTCCCTTTCACTCCCCGACCCCTTCTTGAGCAAGACCCTTATCTTGATGGGGCGATGATCTAATAAAGTTTAAGGGTGCACTTCAATTTTGCATCCATCCCTCAGGGAGTCAAGGAGAAATAATTCCTTATTTAGATAGAACCTATCAAGGCAACAATAATTCTCTTGTTTCCCTTTTGAGCATTGCACCATGTGAACTAGGTATTAGGAAAGTTATTTTTCTACCCCTCAATAGGGTCAACCAATTTGAGTTTGTTCTTCATTTTTAACCAAAAATACTTCTCATTTCCTTTCCAGTCCATGTCAATCCCCCCAACCTTATCCTCTTGGCTCTCTATCATGTTGAAATGCCCTCCAAGAATTCAAGGGATGCCTTCCAGATCACACAACCACTTTCACAACTTGATTCTCTCCCCATACTCATTGGGTGCATAAATTGAATAGATTCCAAAAGAATAGTCCTCCTTTTTTAGAATGACCCGGAAAACTCTATTGCATGGGGAGGTCCCAAACCTATAGACAAATTGTCCCCACTCTTTTGAGATGATGATAACAGCCCCACCCCTATCTTTATCGTGTTAAGTGACAAAGTGGGTGGATTCTCTCTATATGAAATTTAGATTAGTTTCAAGGGTAAATCACGTCACTTTAAGTTCTTGTAGTAGGATCACATCCTTGTTTCTACACTAACTGAGAAATATTCTAATTTTTTTTTTTCTATCAGGGGATTCCAACCCCCTCACATTACAAGAAATGTAGTTAAGGGTCATTAAAATCTGAGTTTATAGAAGGATCTTTCTTAGGCCTAAAGTTCTCAAAGCACTTTGGCACTTTTGGTTCCACCTCCATCCTCTTGGCTAAAGGACTTGTGATGACTATACTATTTTTCTTCCTCTTTATTTAGACAGTAGTTTTAGGTTGCTTTTCCCAACTGGGATTAAGGCCTCGATACCTTTTCTTGGTCTACCTCTTGGCCTGTGGGGCTGATCATTTTTAGCTCCCATCTCCCCATTAGTAACTCCCTTAGGATTTGGGTTCCCTACTTCCTTTGAAGGATTAGTTTTCCCTTTAGGGAATGGAGTGTCTGCATGGATAGGTGTTCATTTTTTATTCTCCTTTCAATTCCCCCTTGGTGAGATAGTTGGGTATCTTTTGAATGAGTACTAGCAACACTATTAGAGCCACCATCTCACTCATTCATACGCACCAAAATATCATTGGTGTATAGGTTACAAGTCCCCTTGGGGATTCCTTACATTCTCTCCCCCCCCATATTATGGCTTGCAGTCTGTCCAATAGTGGTATCATGCTAGGTAGAGGTGGGTAGTAGTTGGGCTTCAAGAACACACACTATTTCTTTCACCTTGGAGGGCTTATCCATTTCCTTATTTGCTTCTTTAGTTCCCTTTATAGAGTTAGTTTCTTCAATTTCCTTTATAGAATTTGCTTTATACAATCTGAAATCTTTTAGAAAATAAGACTATTGTTTAGGGACATGATCCTTATCTTTCCCCCCATCCACTGTGTTTTTCCTTAATTTATCTAAGGCCAATTGTTGAGTATTATTTTTCTCCCCTTTACCATCTATATAGTTAGGGTTACTATTATTTTCCACCCGACATTACTAATGGTTTGATCTTGCTTTCTACATGTCAACACTTGAGTTGGGGGGTTTATCTCCCTTTGTGAAGTCTCAATTATTTCCCTTTCCAGATAAAGAGTAGGCTCCTCAATTTTTGTCTCACTACCTAGCCCATCCATTTCCATGATTTCATAGTTTCTCTCCATATCATATTCTAGGTTTTGTTCTGAGGCTTCCAAGAGATCACCCCTTAACGAGTGAACTTTAGTATCATCGAGCTTAGGCCCAGATTCCTCATCTGAGGTTTCAATTCCCCCAGGGTTGTTCCCTATGTTTCCAATTAGGGTTTCACATTCTTCTATTGTTTTATTGGAAACTAGGGTTTCAAAGGTCTCCTTTTCAATTTCCAAGGGATTGGCAACCCCAGTGCCAACCGGATCATTAAATTGAGGCCTAGGGTTTGGAAGCACTTCCCTTACTAAGGTATTATCTTTTCCTCTCACTAGTGATTTGGAACCATTTGTTCTTCTTTTGAAAATTAATGAGAAATTTCTCCTTACATGCCCCTCTTTTTGATAAAGGTAACACACATTTAGCCCTCCCAACACCTCAACAATGCACTCGGTATCACTGCTATCCAGTTTCAATAATAATGCATCTAGAATGTCTACCCCAGGAAAAATAGAAATTAGGGTTCTTGCATTTGCATGCGGTAGTGTAGACCTTGTGTTATCTATTCTAAGAACCCTCCTTTAGGGCTCAAGTAAGGGAGAGATGAAGTTCCAGATTCTTGGTAGCACATCTTTCACCACCATCCACCTAAGATTCAAAAAATTGAAGATTTCCTCATTCAGGGCCTCAAGTGACCACACCAAAGCCCTAAAAATATTTTTCCCTATACTCCATAACTATTCTTTAATGCTTTGTTTTGCATTTCATGGTTTCTAAAGAAGATTACATAGAGCCCTTTTTGGATCATTCTGCAATATGAAAAGTAAATCCCTAATATTTTCCCCACACATTTTTTAACCATTCATCCATGTATCTTCTCATTGGGACCTTGTTAATGTCCACGACGACCAAAAAGATGCCTATGTTTTTTAGTTTATTGTCTTGTTCACAAAATGCTTCAGTTAATTTGGAATTAGGAACCATTATATCAATTTTACGGGATTCGAGAGGGTACTTACCTCTTTCACATCTCCCATCTTCTTCGCACTCACTCGCCTGCACAGTGAACTTTTCCCCTTTCAGAAACACCTCCTCCTCTCCCACCACAATGTCATGGAAGGATTTTTTTGTGACCAACCTTCTACACTAGGACTCAACTCTTTTTGAACCTCATCAGAGGCATCTATATCCTTGCTCATAACTACACTGAACATCCCTACTAGACTCACATGAGCGAGGGCAACAGAGAACTACTCACACAAGGGAATGACACTTTTAGAGTGGGAAATGTCACCATTATACACCCAGAGAAGAACACCTACATGGAGGAGGACCAAGCCTCCCCCACACCCATGAGCAAGGCCTAAAACCAGTCACTTCAAGACCACTACACTTGCAGAGTGAAAACCCTAAAACTCCACATAGATTATTAAATATGTATTGATGTTGTCCTAGTTCAATCTCTCTTTCACACATATAATTGCCCAAATTATTACCTATCTACTCCAAGATGTCA